>UELV01156665.1:0-16166 GCA_900490015.1 Megastigmus stigmatizans
TATATATATATTTCAGCTCGTAACTAAAAGAAGAAAATCTGGAAGTGTTTGTGAAGTTCGTTCATGTGCCGATATTGAAAACGTTATATATATAAGTTGCGGTTAAACAAACGGTTAAATTTACAATTTTTCAGTAACATTTCTAATTAAAATATATTATTTATGAATTAGCATCATTAAATTAATTCATAAGTCATAATCAAGTTGTCCAAACATATACTTTCTAAGTTTATCCAGAAATTTGTTGTTCTTGATGAAAGGAGCATAATTCATATATATATATTGTCAATAATTGACTTACCAATGAAGCACAACCAAAATTCAACTGGGCCGTCTAGATGAAACGGTTGCAGGAATTCGATGTATTCCCCTTCAGATGAATACATTCCCTCTGCAACCGTTTTCCCCGACACTAACTGAAAATTTTATTCGTATTAAGTGTTGTTAAGTTTTTTTTTTGAAATAATTTAAATAAACTTCTAAAGATAGAATTTTGCTTTTTTTTTTTATCATTTATAGAAAAAGAAATTTTTTTTCAATGTTATAAAATTAGAAAACATTAAAAAACGTAATTAATTTTAAAATTATAAAAGAATACTGCATACACCCATGCTTGATCAATGTACTTGAATAAGGAGTAAAAATATTTTTATGACGGAGTAGTTTACTCGCGGAAAGAATATGATGCAGAGGTTTATTGAAGCTGTTAGTAATAAAATTATATTTCACAAAGGCTGTTGTTGGTACCTTGCCGAGCTTTATGCTCTTGATCCCGTCGAAAAGCTTTTTCATGTGAGGCTGAATCGACTCAGGCCTCTTTGAATTAGCGAGAATTTCAAGAAGATCGTCGTTCGAGATAAAGTAAAATCTTGGGAAAACGTGCCTCTTTGTTTCTAGATATTGCTCTAACTCCCTTTGAATGACTTCCAGCTTGTTGCTCAATTTGTTCAAGAGATTGAGTAAGCCGGCTTTGAAGAAAGAGAATTGCATATTTTAAAGGAAATATCATATTTACGGCAACGGACGTGAAAATTGTACAGAGTATGCAGGCTTCATTACATTGGCTACTAACATCAAACCCTTCGTTATAATGGCTCGAAAAATTTTCTGATAAAACTTTTAGAATATTGTCAATTTGACTAGACATTTAATCCTTACTTATTAAATTTTTACATATCAAATTCCAGAGTCTCATATTTTCGATACAAAGAAAAGTATACAAATATTTAATTGAAAACGTATAACTATCGATGTACTATGTATTATAAAATTACTTTACAGTATATTTTATTTTTAGATTTAATTACTAGTTTGTTAAGCCGATATTCATATAGTATAGTATAAAAAGTAGTTCATAAAAAATTTCATTCATAAAAAATGAAATGAGACTGATAGAAGAAAAACTAAGTAATGGTTTAGAAGTAAGCTTACGTGGTTCGTGAGTAGCAGTCAAAGCGGTGTCACTATTCGCCATGCGTTCAGTTATTTGCTTCCATGCAGCGGTCAGTTTATCGAATTCAGCGGTTGTTTTTGGAAGCTGCCGTCTAATGTCTTCCGCGCTAAAGATGTTGTCCAAGTACATGTAACCTTTCTGGACATTCAATACCATTTCTAGAATTTCGCCGACAGTCGACAAAGCGCGCTCCCAATAATCGACTTCCATGGCAAAAGCTTCGACGAACCTGTTAAGGAATCCAGTTTCAGCATTTGAATCGCATTTGGGAACTCGCAATTCAATGGTGTTTACTTTAGCACATATAGTGCCGTTGTTTTAAATAAATCTTTCAAAGACTAGCAGCCGCGCTTTTGAAGCAACTTATGTTATCGATATTATTCTGATTGAATTAATTAAAATTTAAATATTTCGATTAAAAGACGTTAATACTTATCTATAAACAAAAAGTATACTACAAAGGTACTTGCAAGTTAGCTAAAAATCACTCTTTATATAAATAAGAAAAAGAATCATTTGAGAATACATTCCAATTGAAAAACAAAAAATATTACGTAATACCTTGTAAAACTTTGAAAAATTCGTCTACTTATAGATATATTTAAAATGGATATTTGAAATCTATTTACAGTCCAAAATTTATCATTTGTGGAATTCCGGGGTTAAAAAATTAATCTGCCTTACTTTGTCGATTTCATTGCAGAGAGCTGCACTTGGTGTTCTTCTAGTGCTTCTGTTATATCGTCTATTGTTTTAAGTTTATATATTCCTTTGTCTTTATAGGGAACCATTTCAATCGTCATTCCCTTCCATACTTCAGAAATAGCTTTCAAGCCCTGCATGTAAAATATAAAAATATATTGTTTAATCTATTTTTGAAATAGATTACTTATATTTTATATTGTTTATAATATTTTTTTATAATATTATTTATAATTTATTACTATAATTTATATTAATAAATTATAAGTTTAACTGTGTTAAACTTTTATAATTAAAATAGCAGTTAAAGTATAAAAGCATCACATAAAATTAAATATATTGGTCCAAAGAATAAATAAATACTTTGTTTACGATAAATCAAATGCCTAAATTTTTTATGAGTTTTTAACAAAAATGTTTAACAAAATTTTTTGAAAAAAAAAAAAGACAACTAATGTTAGTAGGAACACATTATAAAATTGATTTCATGGATTTACTGATGAAATCTGAAAATCATTTCTTAATAGTCATTTAAGTCGCACCTAATTTAATTAAATTTTATCAGTTTAAAATAAATTAGTTCTTGGGATTCGAATAAGAAATTTTTGTAGAAAGTTAACTGCAGCTGAATTATTTAAGCGTTCATTTATACTTAACTTTGTATTACGTTTAATTCAATTTTCATTTTGAAAATTAAATTCTGAATTATATAGTAAGAAACAATTCATCTAAACTACAAATTTTATTAAAAAATACTTTAATTTTTATACTATTGTGTACCTTAAGAAAATGAATTTTATTAGTATCTACTTATAATGAATTTACGACAAGGTATAGTTACTATTGTAAAATAAGATTAGCAGACTATTGGTAAATTTCTTGTAAATAAAATCTATATAGTAGAAAAGTAATTCCTATTATATTATCTACAGAGAATAAACTGGATAATCATCTGTTAAACTATTCGTCTCTTATCTGATTATGTCACTTGCCAATTAATCATGAGGGTAGAGCAAGGAAACTTATTATTTAAACGGTTGAATAAAATACCATCTCAATTGCAAGTTCCATAGTAGCCGCATTAGAGATATCAGCGATTGCTTCGACGAAATTGTGCATTTGCATGTCCGCTATAGCACTTAAAGTGAATGCATTGGAGTTTTGATCAAAGTCCCTTCCGATTGTCTCCTTAACTTTATCCCAATGACGTTTCCTCATTGCAGTATTCTTCAAGTCTGTGATAAGTGGTAAAGTTCGTCGGAATTTATCTACTCGTGCCCTAATACAAATATAAATTTTCCATAAAATATGTTTATTGATATATATATTTCTATAAATTAAACTTGCAGATTTTAAATATAATGAATATGATCAGCAAGAAATATTAGAAATATCTGATCTCTCTAATATGTTCCTATTTCAATAAGCAACTTCATGGGTGTAGGTTATAGGATACAGGTGTTCACGGATATAAGTAAGTATTTCCCTAACGGAAAACCCCAGCAAACTGTGTTATTTATATAGCTGGATGTGTAATATTTTCCAAAATCAAACTGTAGTGTACGGAATATATATATATTCTCTTGCACTACAGCCAATGTCTTGATTTCATTTGCAGCAAGTTTATTATTAAGATTAGGTATTTATAAATTGTATTTTTGAATGTAGATATTTCTTAAACCAAATACTATGTACCTCGTAGCGTCCACTATTTGCCAATGTCTTTCCGCTAATTCACGGCTTAATCTTGTTAATTTACGAAACAGTACATTCGCTGTTTCATCCATATCTTCCATTTCGATCAACCAGAAATTGCTCGCCTTGTATCGCTCCCAAGCTTTATCCCATTGGTCGGCCAGATCCCAAACTACTTCGATAGTAGTTAGATCCTGTATTTTTAAATTAAAAAGTATAACATAAAGAAGCATGTTAAGCATATTCTTAAAAGTTAATATACTTGTATGTATTCATACGTTGAATAAAGTATTGAGGTCCGATGATTCTGGTCTACTTATGCTAAAGATAGCTAGATCTTTTTTCAATTTAGTCAACTTAGCTTTTAAATTATTTAAACTTTTCCGGAATTTGTTTAGCCAGCTTCTAGCACCTAAAAAAGTATATTTATAATTGTATTTATTATTTAATTTAGGCTAGAAGATAAGTTCGTTATATTATTCTGAAACAGTACTTCCATTATGATATAGAAAACGAATATAGAGATGACAAATAAAGAACTGCATAGTTTATTTTCAAAAGTGTACCTTTAGTTTTAATATCAGAAGAGTGATGTAAGTTAAAGAGGATATAGCCAAGCTCAACGTTAAAAAATTTTTACCTCGCTGAAACTAAATATTTTTGAAAAATGCTCGATAGTCTATTAGAATTTCTATATTGTATATGTGATGTAAAGAATCTAACATAATAGTTTCTAAAATGCAACATAGTGTTTAGCATTGAAATAGAACTTTAATACTTTTCAGCAAGATACAAGTATCTCTCAACCATTACCAAGTAAAAACTTAATTTTCTTCTTTCATAATTTAATATTGTTTTACCATTACTCTTTAATCAGATCAATTGCACTGCACTTTTCCATATCTTAGCAAAAAAGTAAAAGTGATCGAATGCTCTCGGATTCGCGGAGACACCGTAAACTGGTAAGGTCTTTATCTCATAAATAAGTACAAATTACAAAAGTTGGTGCTAATGCAGGTCAAAGTTTTACTTTGTCGCTTTGAAGGAAACACAATAAAAGTGTATAGAGTTAAATAATTTCTATACTTTTTGTTTTCCATTCGTCCGAAAATGGTGCACTATCTTGAAACTTCTCAACCATATGGATTATGTTTTCTCTGAGTAGCGTATCTTCTTTAATTAGAATGTTCTTAAAATCCTCCTGAAGAATAAATTACTTATTATTCATGGCGTCTGTTTTTGTTAAAAAAAAAAAAGAACTTATTCGCGTATAATAATTTACCTTTTTCTGTAGTAAAACGAGATCGCATGCATCTATTAACTCTAAATACGAAGCCCAGCACTCGTTAATATCACGTATTTTTCTTTTTAGCTCCAATGTCATTGGCACTTCATATTTTTCTAAAAGTAGAAAAGACTTTAAGGAATTGAAGTCTGCTACAGTGTGCATAAAGGGGCCATCTATTGAAAAATTATCAATGGTTTCACTTGCCCTTGTATAGTAAATTTCTAATATAATAAATAATTAACTATATATGCTAGTTTACTAACATAAATCTAACTTAGATCTTGCTGTTACGCTTTTTAAATATTTTTTACCTCTTTTACTTCTTATTAGCTAGTCACGAATAATTTACAGTTATGATTGTTGATAGTACTGGTTAAAAAACTAAAAGTCATTGTTAATGTCATTTTTGTCAGTACGCTAAGAATATATCGCAACATGTATCACTTAACGATGATTTTCAGTGCGCGACAGTCAAAAGTAAGTCAGCATTACGAATACTGTAATCCACGGGTTGATGTATACGCTTTGTATTGCGCGCTCAAAGAAAAAGAAAAAGTGAAAGTATACATCGTCGCTTTTCTATAAGAGATAAAGTTTAAATAAGAGACGAAACCCACAGCTTGAAGAGGAGAAACGCAATAGAAACTCCTTATTCAGCATCCATCATCCTTTCCTCGCCTGCTCTTATGTATATATATATTTCTCGCATGTCTGTCAGTCATATTATTTATTCGTTTGTTGCCGGAGCGGCAAATGTGTGGAAGTGGAAGCTGCTGCTAACGCTCACCAGCTTCGGTATTAGAACTCATTTTTCTACCCGAGCGGAGCCCGTTAGCATTCACGGTATATATATATATATATATATATACATTCGTAGCGAGCATGCGCGTATTGCGTATTCGAATACCTAATTACATCGACCTGATATCGCGTTCGCGCGCCCATTCCCTCCTCTACTCGCGAGCCGAAAGCTATACAGTTCGTAGAGAATGGAGAGCAACAGAGACAGAGATAAAGGGATGGGAGGATAGAAGAAAAAGTAAAAAAGCAAGGAAAGTAAAATTGGAAGTAGCGACAGCGGCGCAACAGCAGCAGCAACAGCAGCTGAGTTATTGACTTTCCGGCAGAACGCTTAACGTTTACCTAGAACCTCGTACTGCTCGCGTATCTTGTGGAGCTCCTTCTCCTCGATCGGAATTTCAGTGGTGAGCCTCTTGAACAACACTAATGCGGCTTGCATGGTGCTGAGATCCGTCGGCTCCTTCGTTATTCTGAAAATCGGAGGTCCGAGGAGTCGTTATTTTTACAGAGGATCGATTGCGCGCGCCGCTATTCAGTTGTAGAAATGCTAAGTGACTTTGTTGCTTCCTATTTTTACTCCCTTACTTCTCATTTTTTACTTATCGATTTTCTGTTGACATTGGCATCCGTTTGGAAATTTAGTATGCAGACAGTACGTTTTTCAGTTTTTGTTAACTTTTTTCATATTACAGTACAATAGACGCATTTGAAAATATGAAATTCTAAAAAAATTATCCGAATAATTGCTTTATATATTCAATTTAAGCTTTATAGATAACATTATTTATTGTCTAAAAAAGTGATTAACCCATTACATCCTGAACCGAATCTAGGCTAGATAGCATCAAACTAACTATTGGATTGGTAGCATAGCCGAAAAAAAGTACCCGTGTTTTTTATTTTATTATTTGTAATTGTTTATAAAAAGTCAGCTGTGTCTATGAGGATGCATTTTTTTTATACCATGTTTACACTAACAATTTCAAGTCTGACAAAAAAGCGTAACTAAGGTTTTCTTCATGATTTTTCCCGCAGAATCGATTGCCGCTTTTAGTTTTTCAAAATTACGGATTTTTTTATCTATTTGTTTAATACTAGCTTGCTTAAGGAAGTCATTTTGACTGCTTTTCAATTTCAATTGGAAAACAATTATGTATATAATGACATAGCTTCTTATAATTTTGTGACTTTTTGTACAACATATAAATGCGTTAATTAATCATTGTAGTTGCCTCCCCCCTCCTCCATTTTAAACAAATTTCTTTACACATTAGTTATTCTTTCACAATGCAGTCATTTTCACTGCTTTAGTTTCAGTCTTTCTAGTGTTAAATAATTTGTTATAAACCATTGCAAATGATAAAAGAAAAAACACAGGTATTTTTTTTTCGGCTATGCCACCAACACAATAGTTAGTTTGATGCTATCTAGCCTAAATCCGGCTCATGATTTAATGGGTTAATATTTTCCTGGTTCATACATAACATATTATATCTCATGCTATATAAAAGTCTAATCGCATCGCATCACGTGATTTCATCCGTTAGTGGAAACAAAGCCATTATTATGCGCACCCAAAAAGCATTTGTAATATTCGATGATAAATATTGTAATTTTCGAATCACTGATATTGTTCAGAAAAGTAAATTGGTTTGCAAATTTCATTCCTACCTCTTCCCATTGTCTGCGACGTATTTGTAAATGTGATGAACGAGATTCTCGGTCAATCGCAGCAGCAATTCAGTCAATCTTTTTTGCCACAGGTTACATTCCTCGATGATTGCAGCTTTCAATCGATCCGCGTTTATCTCCATAAAATGGACTGACACAACGGTCTCCTGGATTTGTACAGTATTCGCTACTTCCGCGTACGTGCTGATGTTAGTGTCGAACAAGTCAACTGTCGGCTTCAACTTTTCGTATCTGGCAAAAATCCACAGTTTATGGTGAAAAAAGCTTTTACGGGTAAATACATCGCTGAAAAGCTACGAAATGCTTTGCAGAACAATGAATGGCTCACTAAAAATTAATACCTAGGATTAATAGCTAGGAAAAATTCGATAACACATTGAAGCTCATTTTAGTCAAATTGAACTAATTAGTGTTTTAACTTTTTCCTTTCGACTCGATCGTTTCAATCTAATAAATTATATGCAATATAGGTAGTCAATATGTCCCGTTAACTTTGTGAATATTGACAGAAAGACGTGGGCAATGAAAGAATGTTCAAAATTATCATTTTTAAATTTGCTTATAAGAATTCAAAATTGCTAATATTTATACATGCCAGTCTTATCTACTTTTGTAAATAACCTGGCTTCCAAATTATAAGGTGCAATTTAGAAAGTTTTAGAATCGAGAGTAAGATTTGATTTCCCATTCCAGTGCAATGTTTAAAGTAGTTAAAAAAGCACAATGCTACTATTTAGATATTCGAGTAAATAAAGAAATTGATTTTTCAGCGTGTAATATATTGTCTTTTTATTTTGTAAAAATTTTATGATTTTTAGCTATATCGCTACTTGGTTTCACGGAAACGTATACAGATATTTGAATTCGCTGAGCAGGGAAAAGTTCTGTGATTGATTGTAAAGCAGTAAGGTACCTCTGAATAAATAAATCTTTGTTGATCTCCCATATGTCCCGAAAAGGCTCCCACGTCGTCAAGTACTTTTGCAATTTGGCGTAGCAATGAGAAACTTCGTTGTTCAGCATCTGTTGCGATCGATCCAGCTCCTCGTCTTCGATAAATACTTGCCAAAAAGCCTTGGTATCGTCATCATCAAATTCGAACCTTTCCACCACCCGAGGAATCAATTTAAAGCTCTCTATTAGTTCATATAATACTTCAGAAATTATGCGGGCAACATCTGTTAATGTTGGGTAGAAGTTTACCTGAATAAGAAAATTATTTTGAAAATGCAGTTTAAAAGCAATTTCAACAAATTTGCACCGTATTTGTGCTTTAGTGCATTGAAATAAATTCATTTTAATTATTATATATACATAATAATTTGTTAAACTTTGTTTAAACGATTTCTACCTATATTGAATTTAACACAAAAATCACTAAATTATGTGCTTCCATGCTAACAATTTACAGAAAGCACAAACTTTTAACGCGCTTATTCATCTATAGATGATTCGGTGTTTTAAATCAAACCTATCTAGTTTAGTCTGTGTAAAGAGAAAATGCATATGAAACATAGTCAATTATTTGATAAACTAAAAGCTTATAATATTTGAAGTAAAAATCGTCATTTTTTGTTATATTTGGTAATGCTTTGATTATACTCTAATTAGAAATATTATAGAGTTTTGAAAACATTCTATTCTTTGATTTCTTTTTCTAAATATAAAATAAGCATTTAAAAGAAAGAGGATTAAAAGATAAAACATTTTTGACGTATCTTAATAAAAAAAAATTAAAATACATGCACAGTAAAGAGCCACGATGTTTATGTTAATAAAAAGAATTAACGCACTTTATTTTCAAATAAATCCGCCTGCAGTTGTATAAGAGCAGTGGGCACCGTCGTGCCGTCTCCATGTAAGCTTACATACAAAACTGATAAGGAATTTTTTATGGAGATCTTAAAAACCTCTTCCAATAATGTGTCAAAGTTCAGCAGATAATATTTCCATTCTATTAGACACTAAAAGAGAAATACATTTTTTATGGTATGATAATGTCTGTGTCTAACTGTGTTATAAATCTTACATTTTCTAGAACTGATTGAAAACCTTCAAAAACCACCATCAAATATTGTATTATTTGTTTGTGTTTCTCAGAATAGTCAAGAATAACTTTAGTCCTACAAAGAGAAAGTTTATAATTATAGTCAATAAATCTTTGAATTGTTTAAAAAGTGTAAAGTAGTTATATATGGAAATGTGTATAGTAGTTATATATTGTCTTATGAGTATCGGTATTTATAAGATTTTTAAACCTATTCTCTTTCATTTCCTCCACCAGTTCGTCTAAATTATACGCATAATTGGGTCTGATTGTTATCATTGTTCTTCCACAGATTTCCTCGCAAATTTTGAATACTTCTACATTGCATTTTTTATAAGTGTCAAGAAACTCTTGCAACTAAAACGTTTATTTAAATTATGTAGGTACTAAGATTATTGATATTTTCAAATCAGAAGCTTATGGTAAATGATTTATTTGAACAAATTAAAACGGATATTAAATTTTCATTAACAAGGACAGTCCACATCCTCTGGGTCACGGATTTTGCTGAAACTTTACAGAGACGTTCTTCGGCAAAAACATGATATACGTGTCTCGGTGTTGGCTCCAATGGGTCTTAGGGACCGAGTTAAGGCCCATTCAATTAAAATACATGAAAAATCATGGTCGTCTTTAAACCTTTATTATTAGGCCAATACACATTGTAGAAAATGTTACAAAGAGATATCAAAAGTACAGATAATAAGCTTTCATTTACATTTTAGAACGAATTATTACCATGTTTTATTTCAAAGTTATGAGCGATTGAAAATTTAGTTAATTTTTGGGTCTTAAAATTAAGCGTTTATTTCAGTTGAAAAATGCTCCCAAAATTAACTGAATTTTCAATAGCTCATAACTTTTGAATGAAAAATGCTAATAACTCATTAAAATATGCAAATGAAAACTTATCATCTGTACTTTTCATATCTCTTTGTAACATTTTCTACAATGTATATTGGCCTTACAATAGAGGTTTAAAGACGACCATCATTTTACATGTATTTTAATTAAATAGGCCTTAACTCGGTGCCTAAGGCCTATTGAAACTAACACCGAGACACGTGTCTCATGTTTTTTGCTAAAGAGCACCTCTGTAAAGTGTCAACCATATCCGTGACCCGGAGGGTGTGGACTCTCCTTGTAAGATAAGATAAATAAATAATAAAAGTTAAAAAACAATTTCTATATAAATTAATTTGCAAATTGATTTATTAATAATGAATAAAATTAAGATACCTACTTAAATATTCTTACGGAAATTTAAAAAGATGGGATATTTAAACATTACTATTTTTACATTTCAATGAATTTACCTTTTTATAAATTATATTTTAAAGAAGTTAAAATAAAATATTATCATTAAGTTATATTTTAATTTAAACTCACATTAGCTGCTTGCGAATTACAATCTTTAATGTAGTCTTCAATATATTCTGAATTCCATGTAAGTTTCGTTAATCCAGGTTTTATTTTGGCGTCGACTTGTCGAATGAGTTCACGAAATAAAGGTTTTTCTTGGATTGATAAAGCTTGAAATGAGATATATGCATTTGTTTATGCAAAGCTTGATGGATACAGATTTAAAAATATGTAATTCATTATAATAACAATAAAAATTATTATAGAAGAAGTCAAATTAGATAATTCTGTTGCTTAAATTGTTCATTATGAAATTTTTAATTATACAAGGGTTGAACGATAAATTTTCATTGTCGAAATAGTTATTAGGGTAGAACGGGGCAATGGTGATCGCTTCAGATTTGAAGGCTCATATTTTTATTCCAAAATATATTTTTAGGTATCTTAAAGTGTGTACCGTTAATTTGAAGTATGCACATTGAAAATAATTTAGTTCTGAGCTTAAATAAAAAAATTGCCAGATTCTAAGAAAGCAAAAATTTGTAGGGCAATGATGGTCAGGGTATGGGGTAATGATAGTCACTTCAAAAATTTGCTTCTTTTAAGGAAGCTAACTTATGTTGCTGTAATACCAGGATAAATACACTCCTTAATGGCATTACTTTTGATTTTGTACTGTATCCATTGACTTAATGCCTTTGTTAAACTTTAAATGCGTTTGCAAGATGCTCTGACGGGAAGCGTGCTGAGTCGCGCGTCCTAACCTCTTTAACAGGCCCTGTTCCATAAGAAAAGCATTGTGACTACCATTACCTCAAATCGACAAGTCTCGTTAAATTTAAATCTGCGGACAATATAACAAAATTATGAATAATTTTTTGGGTCAATTTCATTTGTTGAATCGTCTAGATTATTATAAAACCAAAGCCAAAGTTATTGAATACTATAAAAGTATGTATAAAGCTTATTTACGAGATAGCATTTTTTATATGAAAATCATGCAAAAACGTTTTTTATAAATAAAGACTTATTAAACAAACTTTAAATATTCAATGAACATAGAAATGGTTGGGAATTATATTGACTTTGATATAGTGCTAAAATCAAAACGTGGCAGCGTTTATATTTCTTAAAATATGGGTGACCACATTTACTCAAGGACCGTTTTACTCTAATACTTGATGCATTATTGTCGATGTGATCCATTAAAACATTCTAGTGATGAATAATATAGAATCAACAAAACTATATTATCTGAACACAGATACAATTTTTATGATTCTGGATTCAAAAGTGCGTGTATGAGATAGAACAGTAGCATTACTTACGTATAAATAGTTACCAGAGAATGAGCTAGAATTAGTTAATGGCATGGAAGAATAACGCTCTTGTATTGGTTAAGGTTAAACAAGATAATATGCTACGTAAGATATACTAAGTAAACTTTGTTAAATATATCGAAAGCTTGCATCGAATTATATTATGGTATACATTGAAAGTGCATCATATCATGAGTCAATGTATCTTAAGTATGCTTGGATAAACAAGTTCGATTCTTTTCTCTATACCATAGAAAGCAGTGATTTTGTACTGCTATAAGTTGAAAATATTTTTCGCCGAGTGTCCTTATTCCATCTTAGCTCATCTTTATTATTTACCGCAGGGAATACCGAATTCCTTGTATATAGATAAAGCCATCGGATTAAATAATTCAGCTCGGCCCGAAGCGTTAACGTGGCTATGCGTTATATAGAAGACGAGAGCGACCGCATGATGAGCTGGAGCCTCATAATCAAGCGATAAGGCCAACCCAGGTGAGAGCAGAGAGAGGGAGAGAGAGGGAGAAAGAGAGAGAGAGAGAGAGAGAGGTGGGGGTTAGGGGATACAGGGAGTGAGCGAGTGCGTCTGAATCGCAAGGCATATATAGTAATTTCGTCAGATCCCTCGGGCATCGGCTGCAGTGAACATGCTGCATAGATTGGTTGGCTACAGGCGGCAAGCGCGGCAAGAGTACGGCAAGCGAGGCCCATGGCGGGATAGCCGCCGCCGTTGCCGTCGCCGCTGCCGCCGCCTGAGCACTGCCGCGGGGCTGCAAAATACCTCCGACGATCTTGTTGTAAGCAACGACGATGGCCAGGACGTTCTCGTAGACAAACTGCAGGCTCTCCCAGCTGCCGGTAATCATCTGGATCGTGGCCGGCACCTCGAATAGCATGTCCACCCAATACCTCGCCTCCTCGCATAGACTCAGCAGTCGGGGATCGACGTTGCACTCGAGCTGTGGCTGACCCTTATCGCCGTACACGCGGCGCATGAGGTTACCCTTGAGTAGGCTTTGCGGATTATCGCCGATCTCGGCAAGCCATTTGCGATGTAGATCGGCAAGCCGCGAGCGTATGGAGTCGACGAGGCAGTCGCAGTGATGGAAGGCCTCGGCGTGTGCGTCCTCACCGTCTTGGCTCTGCTGCCACGTGTACTCGCGCAGCAGCTTCGTCAGCCTGGTTAGCTTTTGGGCCTCGGTGCGCAGCCTCAGTCCTTGACCGCCGTAGAACGGACAGAAGGCGGGATAGACGGCCTTGCCGCTCAGTATTTTCTGTTTGGACATTTGGATCTCCTTGTCGTACATGTTCCAGATCTGAGGACGCAATAGAGATTAGACCGAGAGGGGCTGCGGATTATATTTTCTTATAGCCGATTTGCATTATGCGGGGACTTTTTTTCGCGTGCCTCGACAATTCGTTTCTATCGCGAGAACAATGCGCGGTGCAGCCATTTATGGGAGTGTTATAAGCTGACCGTGCATCCATTGTCTGTCGTTCCGAGTTACTATACCGAGTAAAATTGTCTATCGATTTCGGATTGATGTTTGTGAATGGGCTGCATTATATAATTGTAACTAATCTGCTATTATGAGACTGATAATCAACGATTAATTCGCGAATTTTTAACATTATATGTATTATGTAGAACATAGTTCGAGTTACGATATGACAGCTATGCTGTATGATTAAAGAAGAAAAATGTATTCGAAACAATTTAAATCGAAGCAATCTGAGAAGTACCAAGCCTATATATATATATATATATATGATGTATATGATTTTTTATAAATTTCAATTCCTCACGACAAGTACAATTACAATGTGAATAGCACATAGGTACAGAACAGAAACGTTCTCGAATTTGTTAATTTTTGTGTGTACGAGCAAGAAAATGAGAAGAATTATACTTACGATGGAAGTCTGAATTTGAAAAGGTTGTCGCAAATTCTCACGAAACATGAAATACCGAAATGCATGCAGTGTTTGCACGGCTTCCTCGAGATTGCCAACTTCCTTGAAAGCTTCCTCCATGAGGGTTTCCACGATTACCTCGAGTGACCTGATCTCGCTGCGAAAAAGCGACATGTCGTCGTACCAGGTCGACTGACGGACGTCGAGGATCTTAGGGGAGATTCGGTGTAGCCAGGATAAAATCTCAAGGAAGCGTTGCTCGATCTTGCGACAGAGCAGCTCGTGTTCCGGTCCTTTCGTGCCGACGAACTTTGTTGGCGGCATTTCCTTTGTCTCGTCCATTCTTGAAATCATTAAAAAAAATTAATTGTCTTAAATGAGTAATGTATGTATATACATATATACATATCAGTTTATTATGAAATCATGCCCAAGACTATTTTGTCTTTCAAAAATATCGCCATGAATCTGAAGATGAAATTCCATTCGTAATAATTCTTATTTTATTTTAGTTTTTTTTTCTCCCCCCCCCCCCCCCCAGATCAAGTCAGGATATGTATTTTTCATGAATGTAAATCCATACAGCTTAAACTTCCAGCAGCTATTCCCTTGGCGATATATATAGATGTTCTAGTGGAGATTTGATTTTGTATCGAGTCTGGGCTACGAGATTCTGATGCGAATTATGTAATTTCAAGTTGAGCTCACATGCTTTGCGTAGCGTATAAAACCAATCAAGCTATACCGTGTGGTAGATTTTAAATTTTTGCAATATATATGATTTGTTTTAATTAAAGTTCATTTGCAAACATACTCGAAATCATAATGTTTATAAAATTATATGGGGATGTACAATAACGAATGTCATTCAAAGTTGATTATTACAGATTTAATCACTACATCGTATGAAATTTAATATTTGTGTGTCGGATGCATTGTCAGTAATATTCATCACAATATTGAGTTCGATTATTATATAATCTTACTCTTGTAATAAACACAAAAATTCTTTATCTAGAACGGAATTGATCAAATACATAATAAACATATAATATTTAAAAAGTTCATTTGATACTTCAGAAATAATCTTTTTTCCAATCGAAATCATTTTAAAAGGATCATTTGAAGCTTTCTTTGATTGACTGTCTCTTAATCGAATAATCAACTGTATTTATTTTTTTTTGGTTTTACATTATCCAGTCATCGCCACTTTATAAGAAATATAGGTTTACTTTATCAAATTTTTGTATCCAAGCTTTACATTATGCCTGATTATCCTTGGGAAGCTAAAGCATTCTCTGGAAACAGCAGCAGCAAGATCAGCAATCAGAGATGTTCTTATTGAAGAAAAAATAAGCTTGTCTTGTAAATCAACAAGGTACAAGCCGCAGAGAAGCTAATAATAAGCTGTATCTCATAAAAGCTCAATTGCAACTAATACAAATTGTACCCTTACAATGAAATCTCTCTTTCTCTCTCTCTCTCTCTCTCTCTCTCTCTCTCCTAATAAAGTTACAGTTACTACTCGAGAAGAGAAAGAAAGAAATAAATGTAAGGGAGCGAGGAATGGGTGAGTGGGGTTGGAAAAAGAAGTTCTTTTAAGGAGGCGAAAAATCCGCGAATATTGGATTGCTCGGGGAGGGCGAATAATAAACGCATTTAAGTCGAAGGTCGCTCTCTCAGTCGGGAAAGGCGGGCGACAGTGGTGGTTCTTATATATATAGTTACAAGCGAGAGAACGCAATTCGAATACATATATACACTAACGCCCCGGTTCGCTTAGCCGCGCGCGACGATACGACCCTCTTCAACGGCTCAGAGAGAAAGAGAGAGAGAGAGAGAGAGAGAGAGAGAGAGAGAGAGAGAGAGAGAGAGAGAGAGAGAGAGAGAGAG
>UELV01156666.1:0-41304 GCA_900490015.1 Megastigmus stigmatizans
CTCTCTCTCTCTCCCTCTCTCCTCTTTTTGTCTTATACTCGCGCAAACGATAGCTAATTAATCATTTTTGCCGAACCGATAATTAAGAGAAACGAGGCGCGCGCGCGAAGGCTTTAGCACACAAGAGCCCCCCGGACTAAATAAAGTCGTTTCTCTAAAGTCGTTCATTACGCCGAAGAAAGTGGACGTTTTATTAGTGCATCTTTCAAATTTCATCAAGCTGAGTGGTTGAGTAGCCTTTATAATCGCGATATCAAGCCCTTGTATCTTTCTCTCTGGAGTTTGTGTCTTTTGGCTTTTAGATCCGTGCAGGCAAGAGTCTCGATCGCTTGCGAAATTCAGCGGACGTGATGAATTGATTATCGATACGAAAGATTGCTGTAAACTACTCTCGAGTCACAATGAATATTTATTTCGATATTATTCGTTCTATCGAGTCGTTAGTTATTCGTATCTGAATTAATTATGATATATCCAACATTCGGTCGAAATTCATCATAAATAAATTGTGTGTATACGATGCTTAAATAAATAATGTACTGAATTTTTAATTACTCCAGTGAAGTGCTCCAAATATAGATTTTATCAAATAAAGAGACTTTCAAAACCTCGATATCAGAAAATTATTTTATTAATAGAATAACATCGCAAGATAACAAAATATGTAAAAAAAAACTCTAAAATATTCAATTTAAAACTTATTATTCTCCTATACATAAAACAAAGCGACATAAATAATCTATATCAGTGAACACCTATATATATATATATATATATATACACACACACATGAATATTAACATTGTTCTTAAAACTGTATAAATAATTCAGCAGCTCAGTCCATACCTCTTGATTCTCAAGCCGAGCGATGCTTCTTTAACGCGCTAAAAGACCTCCCATAAACCCTCCCTGCATTTTTTCGTGCGCGAAGCAAACGAAGCTCTCCTGGCTCCTCTTCTCCACTCCTCGCAAGCGAGTCTTACGCGGAACTATAGTAGCGCTTTTACGAGCGACAAAACCGTTTCGGAAGTCCGCGCAGTTCTTTCTCTTTCGCGAGCGATCATCCATATTATCCGCAGCAGCTGCGGCGGCGTTCATTAGAAAGTTTTTTTATTTTTTTTTCCATACACGCCCTGGCGGTCAATTACGTGCGGAGACGCCGAAAGGAAAAGCGGCTCGTGCTGTGCAGACGTGCCGAGTGAAAACGATACGCACATATTCCAGCGATTAATTACATATTCACGCGATATATGCCACCGCCTAAGCTCGCCGTTATTAGACGCACTATGTGATGGAATAGAATGAGTGTAGAGCACATTATGAACGTCGGATACGTGTTAGACTGCTCGTTACGTTTCTCGCACGCCGCCGCGCGCGTACATATATATACGCGTGGGATTGCCGCGTGGCAGGGAAATTTCTGATTTATTATCGCTTGATTAGCTGTGTTTCCTGTGTGTGTGGGCTTTTGGCGCGGTAGAGAGTGGGGCTAATTGAGAAAAGTTGCCCGCCGCCGCGGAGAGGGCAGAAAACGGGAAAGCCGCGAGGGAGATAAAATCAGCGATGAATACGGCTGCGGTGGAAGATTTCAAAGCGATATTATTAATAGAATGTGAGGCTTAATAAAATAGCGACCGGTTGTTTGTAGAGGTAAACGATTGTTTCGCGGGATACGGAGAATGGTTTTTTCTCTTATATATATAGTAAATTCCCAATTTTGTATTCGATTTGTTAAATTTAATAATTGTTTTAAGCATACTATATGCATGCTTTCACTCGAATTTTATTGTGTATATAACCATTAGTTCGAAAATTAAACTAAACTTACGAATCTAAAAAGCAAAGTTTCTACAATTTTTTCTCGTTCATTTTTAATCAAAATTTAGCATACGACGTTGAAACTGTTTCTACTTTCGGTGCGGAAGACTTTTAGAATTTACCGGAATTTTCCAATAATGATAAAAATACACGTAATGGAAGTTGTGCAAGCGAGCGAGATTGGGATAACGTTGAATTCTGATTAAAACGGGCCAACGTGAAATATTAAAAGATTATAAAATCGTGCAAAAAATAATGTTGGTTTCAAAGTGCAGAACGAAAATGGTATTTTTTACAGCATCCCAAACGCTCGTTTTATAAATATCCAAGCTGAGCGTTCATTAAAAAACACTTTTAATAATAGAATATTTAAATCATATTCCGAAAACTAATTAAATCCCCAACTTGTAATTCCATTAGACATACACCACGTCAAAGCTTTTAAACATCGGTCATCGTTAAAGCACCACTTGGGAAATTAACACGAGAAAGAACCAATTAGTTTCTAATAATTTTTGATAATTCAAACCGTCAGAAACTCGATATCTCTCTATAAAGCAATTCTTTGCGAATCTTTGCGAATTTTAGCGTCTCAAAATTCCCTTTCGCATATCTCAAAGTAACAAAATATGTATGCTCATTTATTTACACAGCTCCTCTAAAAGCTCCTCGAAAGTCTCTCTAAGAATTTGGCATATAGAAATTTCCAATAAAGGAAATTATTTCTATACTCCAAATTATCCCAAACTAAAAGAAAAAAAATAAACTCCAAATCACAGGTCGCAACAACGACCGAGACGCAGGCGTGCCAGTGAAGCGTGACCGGCGCCCACTAAAAGCAATTCACTCTCCTTCCTTCGCTCTTAGAGACAAAGAAATCTCTGCCACTCTCTCTCTCTGTCTCTCTCTGTCTCTCGGCTGCAGACAAATGCAAGTGCCGCGAGTGCTCGTAAACGGTGCGCGCAACAATGTGACATTCGGCGCTCCATCAGCAGTAGCAGCAGCAGTGGCAACCAGCGATAAAAGCAGAATGACGACGAGCGGTGACGAAAGCCCCCGTGTGCTTTAGTAGCTCCGCTGCAAAAAGAAAGCGCCGAGAAGGAGAAGAGTGAGTAAGAGAGTGCTGTGCACCATCGCGCAAGGATGTACGGGGCGACGATGGTTGAGCCGCGCGACCGGAGCCATTCCTCCGGTTCGCAGCAGCATCAGCACCAGCAACACCAGCAGCAGCATCACCATCACCATCATCACTACAGGCACCAGGTGATCAAGACTACGCGCGTCCATCAGAGCTCGCGCAGTACGCGCGTAGTCACCGTTCAGGAGAAGGTCATTCGCTCGAGATTGCAGCTCGGATACTCCACGCCCACCAACTTCATTAATCGGTATATACGCTCTCTCTCTCTCTCTATCTCTATCTCTGTTTTTTTTTTTATTATTCTCGACTTTTATTTTATGCTTACTCACGCGCGGAGCTCGGTTTTATTGGCCACTTCCAGCGCTTGGCTATATGTATATTCTTTTTTAGCGGTTACGTATATGTATATAACCGAAGTTCTGGTGATTTGCAGAGTTTCAGCGGGGATTTGAAGTTAAGGAACACCTAGAGAGTTCACGGTGTTAATTGTACTATAAAAGTGATTTACGACGCGTATTTGTATTGCCATTGTCTCGAAACTTGTTTTTTCTTTGTTTTTTGTTTTTTTTTTGTAATGTTGAGTCTTTGAGGATAGAGGTATACGATGTGGGATGGGTCGCGAGACGATTTTAAAATAATGCGTTTTAAATATACATATCCTGGTAGAAAATTAAGAGATAATTTTTAGATAAATAAGGTATTTTTTGAAATCTTATACGAAAAACAGCTGTTTTAGAATTCAGCCTCAAAGAATCAATTATTCTGTGCCAAAATGTGTTTTTTTTTCTGCATCAAATATTTACTTTCTGTTTCACTTTTAATTTTGAAGGTTTTGTCGACTTTCATATCTTAAAAATAGTTCAAGGTGCAAGGAAGGAATAATCGTAATATTACCTATATTTTATTAGCTTATTTATAATTCGTTCATATCTATTTTGGGTAAGGACGCAACAACAAGTAAATTTACAATCTTTCAGCTATTTTACAGAAGTGTTCTACGATGTCCACGATGTTTTTAGTACGTCCGTGTCGTAAGGCATCAATGTTTTTTACGTGATGTACCTTGCCTGCAATACCGGTTTGAATTAAACGATGATTGGATAAGTAATCTTAACTGTCACCGTTGTTTACAATTCTCAAGGTTTGATTAGAATAATTGAGGTATAGACTCGAACTAGGTGGCAACAATAGATTCGTTAAAGATATACTTTGACGAGCGTTTATCGCCTGAATTGCTAGATTTAATTTTACTTAGCAACTCTCTCAAAGAGAGATTCTAAGAATGATTGTCTGATATATAACGATTGCTTCAATGCTGTCAATGACTGCAGCTACAGCGTCTGTACTGCTTTGAGATCCTTTGATGGGCTTTAAAAACGTTTTTCTATAGTACCTGTTGCTATTTGGGAATCAATAATTCATGGGTTTGTTCAACAAACCTACCGATCGCACGGCGGCGGCTGGCCATTGAAGTATGAATTGAATTGAAAATGAGCACTGATAATGGCGAGCTTCGAACGCTTTTTAAACATGTTTCTCAAATAAAAGGTAGTTACTAAAGAAAATTTAATTAAGCTCTCTCATACATGAATTCATTATCGTCTTAAAAACTGCAATTCCGCTTCGTATGTATATAAATATATATTCGATGCCCTATCTTTGAATTGAATATACCCTCGCAATTGGAAAATCGAACTAAAAACACATTTGTAATATTGACTTTATCGGAGTATCAAAAATAATTTCAAGCATAATTTTTAATTTGAAAATCGAACAAATAAGGCTTGCGATTACCTCGTTGGCAAAAGTCTCTCTGAAGCTGCGACTATACACGATCATAAAACACGACTCTATAAAGACCGTGAAATTCTTGATCACCTACAGGCATCCACACAACTCGATCGTTAAAGTATAATCACTGTTGATAAAAGGTCTATCAAAAGCTCGCGAGTAAAGGGGAGGGAAATAAACGTCGGCAGATTGTAAGTTGGCGCGTGTCACGTGTCAGATCAAAGAAGCCAAGACAAAGCGCGAAGCGAAAAATAATTGCGGTCTTTGAAAAGTGTGCGCTGAAGGAAGCTTACCGAGAACACTCGCTTTCTTAAGCGTCAACGGCTTTTCCCTACATTGACATTCGATATAATTTTATATACGTAGAAATTAAACGCAAAATTTCTTTCTTAAGCAACGGTGCAACAATTAAGTCTTGCAGATGTCTTCTCTTTTTGGTAAACGAAGTCTCCTTTGACGCAACTTCGTTGATACATTATTATGAAAGTCATTTACGCAGCGCTTTAATGAAACTGGAATTTCAACATAGAATGTGTAAACACATATATGCATGATTATTAATTTCATAAAAAAGCCATGCATAACACCATTGCAGCGTTAGGTGACCAATTAAGGCCGGTGACTAAATAGGTCGCAAAACATTTTTATCTGCTCAAAAGTAAAGAAGGCCACAGGAGATTCAAAATGACATCGATAAATTCATTAGAACTTGTAAACAATATTAACTTTTTATCAGCATTAAAGTTCTTACTAATATGCCAAGCAGTAATTACATGTATTTAAAAAAGGAACATCACTCCTGAAGAATAATAATTGAACAAACGTCACACTGCACGAGTTCCGAGATTATCAATTATTCATTGCAGTCCGCACCAGCGTTCGACACGTCAATCCAAGAAAGCAGCGTTGCAATCCTCTCGCTCGGGTCATTGACTACGTTCTTCGTCATTAACCACTTCAGTCATCCCGATCGGTAACGTCTTTCTCAAAACTCTCGCGCCTCAACAACCGGCCACACCTATTGATACATAAAAGCTCCTGCAGATTGCGAAAGTCGAAAATCTACGTCCTCCTGTATAACCTCACCAATTTGCCGATACACACGCAGTAACTGCACGTTTACGTGTGATAGATGTTTAGAATAGAAAAAAGAAGGCCGCAAATTCGATCGGTGCACGAACGGAACCGCTGAATAACGGGGCGCTGTACGCGCTGTATATGTGTGTATCTATCTACATATATATATATGCGTAGCACTTAACCGCAGTGTGGTGTGCAGTGCTATTGCGTAATGGCACAGACGCCGAGCGCCTCTATATATAGCCCGAGTTCACTAGCGCCATTAGACGATTATATAGAGAAGATGGAGGAGGTGATGTGTGTGTGTGTGTGTGTGTGCGCATTAGATGGACGCCGGCAGCAATCGGTCGAAATCGAAGACGAGAGTTTCCGGTGCACTTGCGCGCGGCATGAATGGAGCCTGCCGGCTGGTATTCCTGGAAGGAAGCTTCAATGGACGCTAGTCGAGATTGATCGATCCATGGGTAGTTCCTCTCGGTTTTTTTTCCTGCTTCCTACCCGTCGTCGACCGGTGCTGGTATAGTTATACCGAGAAACGAACCTATGAGACTGCTCGCGTCCGTATGATATCGTCTGCGAGCTTTGGCGAATCGTTGCTGTGCACCGATAGAAATCTATTTTCTCGGCTTTTCAACGAGGAAACGATGCTAGAACGAGAGCACGACGCGCCGATATATAACTAACTGAAGAACGATTCACTTCTTTTGATTGTGAAAAGTCACTGATTTCTTTGAAACTATATATTAGCAAACAATCTGTTTTCATCGTGATTTATATGTTATGTATAAGATTCTGTGAATTACTAATTGATGCTAGTTAAAAAGAATTAATACACCTGAAAACGCGCCTCGATTGTTTTTGCTGTTAAACGGTAATTATTCAGATTCATTAATTGCCTTTAAGTGGAGCCTGGCAATAATCCATGTAACCAATTAGACACGCAGCTTTTGGTCTCGATGTGCGCGCAGACTTTGTGTCCCGTACTACTGCTGAATTTACTGAAAGCTCGCTCCTCGCTTACTCTGTTTATAAACTTAATTTACCATTACATCGTATTTCCTGTATGCACCTAATGGCAGCTTAACACGATATATCCCTACAGATATAATAAATGCATGTCTACGATTACGCTAAATTTTCCGAAAGAGCTCGCAGCTGCGTCTAATTGAAATGATCAACGCTCGCTAAATGTTTAAATAAACACCAAGTATATAAGCATTTGAGACTTTTCCCGACAACTTTTGTATGTACCAATCTCCCGTCAAACGTGTAATTATCCACAGACTTATATATCGATGGTAAAACAAGGCGCGCAACTTCTCTCCAAATAAGTTCACACGTCTCCGCGTGGATTTGCAAATTTAGCGCGAAAATTTGACAAGATCTCCGCAGCGAAATGCGACTCGATAATCAAAATAGCTCCAGCGTTCTTACCACATTCGCAAGACCAATTTGGTTGGAATACCAGCGGCTCACTCGCTCTCTTGCGACAGTCAAAAAAGCGCGCTCTAATTAAAAGAAACACACGCACGCACGCAAGAGCGCCTTTATATTTCTTTGATTCGCAGTTAACTGAACCTTCGACCCGTTTCAACATCTCCTGCACAGCCTGTAACCGAGCAGAGATTTCGTATACACTATAAGTAAAGCGAGAGAGAGAGAGAGTGAGAGAGAAGCAAGTATTTCGCTAGAGCTAATATGGCAATCAGTGCTCGTTAATTGCTCGATGAAAATTATCATGCTCACCCCGTTGCGCAGCTGTTGCTGTTGCTGCTGCTGCTGCGCTTCGATCGAGTTTCGACGTTGGCTGTACCTCTATGTGTGTGTGTGTGTGTGTATGTGCGTGTGTACATGTCGAACCCGGTGTGCAGTGCGTGTCTTTTACTGCCCGTGAATCGCTATTAAGTTTTCGATGAATCCGGGGTGGACGAGGTTATGGCCGTTGCTTTGCGTCCGAGTATTCTCTCTCTCACACACACTCTCTAACGGCTAATGGAAATCCCACGATATTTGTGGACTCTGCGCGTGTTTGGAATGGATACGTGAACATTCGCGGAGGTTGAAATAGCACTGCCAGCTTTCAATATTTCCTAAGCGCGGTTTTATGTCTTTTCCGTGTGCGGCTATTTTAACAGGCGATCATCGTCTGATGAAAGGATAGAATTGGTGATATTGTTTGTCGGTTTGATAGGTGCTACTATATTACTGATATAATATATTAAATATGTATATAAAATAATAATCAATGGTGCATTCACCTGTGGCCATCTTTGTACATAAGCTAAAGATTCATAAAATGTTCCGCTACAAAGGATTCATGACTCAGTCGTCCGGTGTACTAAAACAGCCCAACAGCTGTTCCACAGAAGCCCTCGTATAAAATATCTCAACATCTCTAACCAGCGTCTTATACTTCCGAGCTCCTCCATCCAGATATTCCAGAACATCCCCAATTCAAAAGTCACGATTAAAACCGAGAGCAGGTCGACCGCGCGCGTAGCACCTTCTGCTCAACGCGCGTATATAAGCTATCACTCATCGCGCAGCTGCCGTAGAGTACATACAGCTATATATGCCAGTAGTCGGACGGATCTAGACTAGAATCCACGAGAGAGATTCGTGTTTTTGACCCCGCGGGCTTTTCGCTCTAATCGCGCGTGTTTACGATGCGTGAAGAGTATATACGAGATGGGCTCGTTGGGACGCGGCTGCAGCGCTATAGCTTGTTTATTTTGCACCGTTATTATGGGGATGAAGCGGCGGCGCATTAAATACGCTCCGCTGGCTGGTCTTTTGCTGCTGCAGAAGCACCGCTATATATACATACCCTACTGCTGAATTTGCTGCAGCGATCCATTAACAGTTACATTATTATGCGCTGCTGTTGCTGTTGTTTTCTGCCGGCAAAACTTGTACGCTCGAGTGTGCGATGCGTGATCATTGTGTATCATGGAGTTTGCGCGCGCGCGCGCGCATTTGATGAATTTTGAATTTTGCAGAAATATCCACTGAAGCCAGCAGTTGGGTTTTAGTCGAAAGGTGTTTTGAGGACTGCTTGTTTGTTTGCTGCGTCTGGCGTTATTGCGACGGCGACGACGCGGAAGTTTCCGTAAATTAATTGCACGAGTTTCACGTGGGCGCTTAATAGTTGCCTGATTAACGCGTCGTTTATTTAATCGTGCAGTGTTCGATGCTAGGGACAAGTTTTAATCGGTATAGTGTGTCATTTCCAATCTGGAGTATTAAGCAATTTCCCTGCTGCTGCTGTTGCTGTCGCTATTGCACTGGGAGAAATTCGCTGTTTGCACAACAATCTAGTTAAAATTCCCACTAAATATTTATTTAGACGCTGACAGGATTGTATACTATTTTGCAAATATATGCAGACTAATCAAGCTATATTTGTCGTTTTTTCGCTATTACGACTTTATAAAATGTTGTTTATATCTAAGTAAATTGCTGCGTTTACCTCTCCGTCCGATTATTGTTTAAAACCATGTATAATAATAAACAGTTATTGAAAAACGCGTGCGCGTAAAAAGAGCACAGCACTTATGTCTATATGTACAGTCATCGCGACATTGCTGTACTCGAAATTATTTAGCGGCCGTACTCCATCGGGAAAGGCCGTAAATTAAGTACGCACGTCGCGCAGCTTGTCCTTTAACACTGTGCGTAAATCACCGGCCACGTCATCGCTCCAAATAATAACTCTAAAACTAATTAGGCGACTTTTCAATCATTTTTTTCATCATTTCGTAGAGTGAGACTCGTTTATTTGCTCGCAGAAAATTAGCTTACTGGGTTAAACCAAAATACTTAACATTCGCGCTGTACTATATACTAGACTTTTACAAAATATAAATTAAAACGTCATGCGAATACTTATTCTACGACGTTGAAGGCGATCCTTTTTAATTGCACGGTCGCAAACAAGGATTTACTCGAAAATTATTCATACTATTATTCTCTGACCGTAAAGTTGCTTTATAGCGTTTTCACCTCGTATATATCCAGAGTCCATACGCCGATCCGCAAAAAAAAAGTATGCACGGCATACAGATTCTATCAGCGGCATATATACAGTATGATTTTAGTAATTAATTAATCGCGCGCTGCGTAAATTTACCAGCAAAAGAAAACGTAGTGTGTTTTGCAAAATAAAGGATCAGCGCGATATGTCCAAGAAGTAGGGATGTGTGTCGATATCCACCCCCCCCCCTTGCTTCCCCCGCGCTACGATATCCTCATTAAAATTCCCGCACCTGTTTGTTTTATAGCGATCATTAATAAAATTACCCGACATCACACAGCTTACCGGTTTAGATTTTGCGCGTGCGCCGCAAAGAGACCGACATCGAGTATGCCATTGCTTCTGGGATATTATGTACACATTGGCGTTCATTATTCGATGCCTGATCCTCTTTTCCTCCCTGCACCATAGTCGAATATTTTAATTGGTCGATAAAAGAAATTCTAAACTATTTCCACTTTCTTTGATATGAAAAAGATCATTCGACAATTATGTGCATTCTACGCTCATTATATTACAATTACGTACGCGGAGATAGAATGCGTTTACAGAATGCGCCACTTTACGCTACTCCACTTTTCGAATGAAATAAATCAGCGATAGCAGATACGAAATTTCTGATAATAATGTAATAGTAGACCACATGGACGGATCTGAGCAGCTATTAATTTTCAATAAACTGAAATGGCTTTTAGTTTCAAAGATACTAAATAAAGATCAGGCAATCGCTTAACTGTCGAAAACATATACGCGAAAATTAGAAGAAAAAAAACAAACCTTTGAGAGTCCGCCGAAAATTACATCTCTCCACGTTTCCAAGTATCGTCTGTACCGAAGAGCCAAGATCAAAGAAAAGTACAAATAAGAACGAGAGACGCGTCCTTAAAATCCACTTTGAATTGTGATTGACAGGTCGGAAGTATATTTATCCATCGACGAGTCGTTTAGCGAAAAGAAGGAAGTAAGGAAGGAAGGAAGGCGTATATATGCGCGACAAAAAAGGAGGAAAAACCTTTCGAGTAGGAGCTCCGATCGCAGCAGCGAGTAGGTTTCTCTCTCGAGACGCTCTCCCTCTCTCTCTCTCTCTCTCTCTCTCTCTCTCTCTATTCTCGCCTCTCAGACGCTATCCGTCCATCCGTCGTCGTCGTCAACCTTCTGGCCGCAACCCCTCCCCGATGAAGTGCACCAGCTGCCACTTGGACACGCGCCCACGGAAACCTTTCCTTTTTCCGCGGCTCTTCCTTCTCCTCCACGCCTTCTTATCTCATCTTGTATAAAAATTCGCCAAAAAATCCCTGTCTCGAGCGTTTTTTGTTTCGTACGCGGAGCTGATCCACGACCATTTTATCGCGATACGATGACGCGCGATTAATTAGCGCGTGGCAAAAGGGGCGCGAACGTGTTTGACTGCTTTTTCTCGCTCGCTCGCGGGTCAATATAATCTGAAATGCATGAGCTCCTGCCAGGCGCTCATCATCCACGATATAGGCGTCTATATTTGGACTTTAAATCTTTTAAATTCTCAATAGCTTTTTGTCAATTAGCCCTGTTTATTTCAGTTTATTTTAGCGCGTGCTGGCGCTCGGTCGAATTGCCTTGCAGCTGGAACTGTGGCTTTTTGTGGTTGTGGAATATTCCCGATTGTAATTATTAGTTGAGTAATCGATCAATTACTACGAAATTATGATCTGTCGCCATTAATTATCTTGGAAATCTATAATCGTCACTTGACCCAAATTAATGAATTTGGATGGTCTGTTTACGTAGTAGCTGCGCACACATTCGTTCAATGTGTTCCAGCTTTAAAACCAAAGACAAGAAAATGCAAATCTCACGGGAATCTTTGACAAAAATGACGAACATATCCAACACATTGAGTATTCCTTGTCACTCACTCTCCCCACTTAAAACTAAATCGCGCAAAAAACATAACACCCTCATGGCATACAAAACGATCGCCGCCATCGTCTCAATACCACTAGCAGCGACATATGGCTCTCGCTCTTTCGTCTCCTCCATTATCCACCAAGGATATGCAGCTTTTCTTCAGTGCAAGGAGTGCTATATATATACACGAGTATATATGCACGCAAGGGCAGGTGTTGCGAGAAAACAATCGCGTGGCTGCAGCAGCAGAGCCGAAACTCTCTTGACGCAACGTGGATATATGCGTGTATGTGTGTGTACAGTTCAGGGTACGCGCGGAGTGTGCCTCAAGACGGGCAGATGTTCCTCTTCGCCTTCTTCTTCGTCGTCTTCTTCGGGGGCTTCTCTTGCTTCCCCCTCCCTATGTATATATACACTCGAAAAAGAGAATCAGAATCGCTGCTGCTGCTGCTAATGGTGTAGGGCGTATATAGGACCTGGTGCGCAGGTGTCCCGCACAGATAATCGCTGCGTGCGCGCGTGCCGAGTGTTATTTCTCTGCTTGTTTTTTACGATTTGTTACAGTAGTGGGGAGAAAGAGAAAGAGAAAGAGAGATGGGTTGAAGGAGTTGCTGCGGAGAAAGGAAACGTTGTAGATTATTGGGGATTTTTTTTTTGTTCATGGTTCGAGGGCTGTTGAAGATAATTCGATGCGGCGGCGAGGACGAGCGAGACTATCTGCAGCAGGCGGCTTTTTATTTTGGAAGCGTGGCAACACGTTCGCGATTATTACACTTTTTGGTTGTAGGAACGGTGTATTCGATTTGTAATATAATGATTTCGAGAAGGCTTTTTTTGATGAGAGAAAGGAGGCAAAGTTCGCTCTGTTGTATATAGACGTATCTTTCTTGCGAAACAAAACTATTAAAAATTACACGTTTTATATTATTTTATAAATGACAAAAATCAGAATCGCAGCAATCGCAGAAAATCGAAAAAAAAGTCCCATTTCAATATAAGCAGAAATCCGAATGAATTTTATTATAAGCTACTCGAATGTATTATCACAAAGTGGCATAGGCATAGTGGCGCGCTTCGCCGAGCGGCTTCGATAAAAATAAATCAGGTCAATCGAATAATAAAGGGGGTATAGGCTGCAGGCAGGCGGGCACAATTTATTCAAGCCTCGCCGGATCAATCTGATAAAGCCGTCCAAGGATTCGTACAATTTCCTTACACAACATTCTTCTCAAAACGTACCCCCCTAAACTCTGTACGGAAATAAATAGAAAAAGGACGTCGTGTCGCAAGGTAAGAATAGCGGAAAATCCTTCCATTCGACCCCTTCTCCATACAAAAAAAGGGGGAAAAAAACTGTCAAATACATTTCCATTAACGTCCACCTCCGCGTAAGTCGCTTTGTATACCTGCACAGACACACAGCACTGCACCGTGTACCTATTCTTCGCTGCTCTCTTTTATCTCGAGAGCCTCCACTGCTGCTGGGCGCAAAAGTGGCGCGAACATATAACGTCCGGATCGATCTCGGCCCCGCCGCGGAATAAAGTTCGCGACTATATAGAAATGGAGCTGCCGAGTGTCTCGATCGATTATTCCGCGGTAGCTGCTTCTTCAACCGTCGCGCCTGATTTACCGCAAGCTCTTATATACGGTCGCACCACCAGCAGCAGCAGCAGCAGCGCGGCTGATCTCGGAGTATTTCCGGATTAAGAAGATACCGACACACACGCGATATATCCGCTGGCGTTGCGAAAATTTATAAGGGCGCTAGCGCTTTGCCGACTCTTGGCTCGATACAGTACAGACCTTTTAAGCAGATTGAATTAGTCGTTGAATTATTTAGGAGCTGCGGCTGTTCCCTATATAGTACATCGTATATACTCTCGCAGTGAATCTCAAATAAAAAGTCGCTCGCAGTTCGATCGAAACTGGAATAAATGCGTTTATTTGTCGCAGAATCGAGTACTCGAGTAACACCATCTGCTGATTCGAGTGAATGGGAGAGGACACGGAACTTTATCAAGAGAGGGCATTGAACGTCTATTTCTCCTCGCGCGCATTAATATTTTACTCCGGATTATGCTGCGATGCCGCGATTAAACTTTCTTCATGACCCGGCCGTTTGCAGACAGATAAACTTTCCAACGAGCTAAACAGTATAAAAGAGTTCATTCGCCTTCGGCAATAAACAAAGCCGCGCGTAGAAAAATACTTCATTAATTTCTCCTCGGCATACTCCGCAACGAAAATGCCCGCAACTCCGTTAAAATCATCCGCAGAGTAGCAATAGCGTAACAATAATAGACTCGCTGCATACCCTGTTTGGTAAACACACCCCAAGACAGCGAGGCGCGCGTCCTTTGTCGAAAAAGAAAAAGAAAAAAAAAAGAAGAAGAAGCAGAAGAAGAAAGTGTATAGCCCCAGGAGTTTTAAGAGCATTTAAAGGCCTTCATCTCGTCGACCGCTAGCCGATCAGTGCCCGCGGAGAGGAGGCAAATTTACGAGCTGCAACACCTGAGCGCGTAAATAAAAGACCGAGAGGCTAGACTACTGGCGCAGCAGCAGCATCGGTATCGATTCGATTCATTGAAATCTCACCTTCTATATAGGTATACCATATACGCGTTGTTTCGCATCACGGGTGGCACGAGTCTCTGCTGCTGCTGCTGTTACTACAGCGGGGCAATTTTCGTTCCGTCTAGCTACCTGCTGACGCGCGCGCCGTCAGCTCGCCGCCTCTGCACTTCGATGTTTATGCTGCTGCGCTCGGGGCCCCGTAACGACTACGCATGCGGACTAGCTTAGCTATATACTCTTATAATAAGTGAGGGGGCCCCGTTCCTTGGTCTCTCTTACACGTACATTCCCCCCCCCCTCTCGGTCCTTTTCGTATATAATACACACTACTTCGCATTTCCTCTCTTCTCGTTTATATGCTTCTTCCTGCTTTAGGTCGGCTGCATATATATAGAGATGTGTGCAAATAGGTGGGGATTTGTGTATTATAGCGCTGCTGGTGCGCGGCGTGTATAGTTATAAGGCGAATGTAAAATCCCTTGTAAAATCTATAAGGATGTACGTTACTGCTGATGCTGCTGCTGTCTGTTATTCTAAGCGCAACGCGCAGATTTGCACGTATACACCTCGTCGTCCGTAAGCGCGAATCTGTTCTCCCACTGCTGCGCGCAATTTTCACTGCTTTTGTATACACGCAGCATCAGCTTCGAGTGGATTTGTGGTGGTGCAATTGTGCAGAGTTCGAGTGTTGAATAAAAAGGGTCGTATTCAGAGGTACGGAGAAGAGTTTCCGTTGGTTGGTCGAAAACGAACGTTCGAATCTATCGTCGTTGGATGAATTTACTCCGACGTGCTATTTGCGGATGTATGAATTTTTATGATAAAAGTGTATATATGCAATAATCGAAAGTTTTCGAGTCCTGCATTAGACAGAAAAACCTGAGAGCAGCAGTACGTTATTCACTGCACTCCTCGAAATAAAAAAAAAAGAAGACGCAGAAAGAAGAAAGGAAGCAGAACACTTTTGTCGAAGACTGTATACGGCTGGCGCATCCTTAACTTAACAGCAACAGCAATAGGAACAGCAGCAGCAGCAGGAGCAGCAGGAGGAGCTCGAGTCCCCCTCCCTCCAAACTTTCCGTGTGCATACAGAAGCATAGAGCCGCTACTAAGGATGGGGACCGTAGGGTTCCTTTTCCTTATGGCTCGGCTGCAGAAATAAGGGGCCTGACGGCGCTTCTTCCTCTCTCTCTCTCTCTCTCTCTCTCTCTCTCTCTCTCTCTCTCTCTCTTTCTCTTGTATAGGAGCAGCTGCTCAGTTTCAGAGGCCCGTGGCTGGCGCGCGCGGGATCCTTCAGTCCTTCATCCGCGCTCGAGTGCGACGCTCGTCTTTTTCGTTGCGAGCATGGCTGCAGCTCACCTTGCGATACTCGACCCACGACTCTAGTCAACGATACAATATCATCACTCGCGCGCTATTATATAACGAGTGAAACTGCGCAACGAGAGTGACTCTTGCCAGAATCGCGCACCGCGCAACAAAGTGTATTAACTAAAAAAAAATAAGAAAAGAAAAAAAAACAGATAAAGACTATAAGAGTCACGACAGTATTTGAAGAAGAGTCTGAGCTACGAGGCAGGAAGCCGAGCGGAAGCTTATATACCGTTCGTTTCCCGCTTGTATCCGGTGAATTAGTGTGTGTGTGTGTGTATATATATATATATATATATAAAGTGCAGCGGCTCGTCATCGCAACATAACGCCGTGAAAATTCATCGAGCAGTGCAATCGGAAGAAGAGAGTCCCGGAAGCCTTGGGAAATATGAGAGCATCAACCGTCAACCGCCACCGCTAGACGTGCGCAATAAAAGAAACGAGGGATATTTCAACTGCGGCGGCGGCGGCGCAGCAGAGGTGTTGGCCAGAGAGTCTACGTGTTGTATAGGCCTACTCTGCGAACAGGCCGGGGACCCCTCTGCATCATGATTATCTTCGTATCCGGATTTTTAGTGGAGTACGTCGAGCGTGAACTTTTTCTTCACGGCATATCCTGCCAGCTCTATATGTATACGCGTTATACTTGCTTATATGAATATATATATATATATATATTTGTGTGAGTGTGTGCGTGTGTGTGTGTGTGTAGGGGGTGGGATTATGTATCGGGGTGATTCAGACGCGTGCGATGCAGGCGAACAGGCTGTAGCGCGTTCACCAAGCGTGACACGCTTTTTTGCTGTTGTGGTTGTTGCGAAGGTTGCCTACACCGCGCCAGATCTCGAGCTGCGAAATTGTACTTTCAAACTTTTTGTTTCAGGATTTTCGTTAGTTCCGATACACTTTTTTTTCAGCATTTTCATCTCTATCAAATTTTGATCATTTTTTATTAGAGGCTTATATCCTGCTTTGATCTTGTCTTGCGACGAGAAAAAAAAGGTTAATTGCAATTATTAAAAAAGAATTACTTCACAGTTGATAACAATTAGGTTTATTATTGGATTTTGATAAGTTTATAAATTTTATAGAGGGAGGATTGATATATTATAACGACAAAAAGAGGAATTGAGTTAAAAGCATTTATGCAAAAAGTTGGGCCATATACTTATTTAAATATAGCTTATCAATTTCGAGCGTTACGGTCCATCATAGGTATAACATAACATGAGAAAGTAGCCAATATACTTTCTATTGACCATTAGGTAATTTAAATTAGCAATAATATACATATACCACTAATCTTATTTACCACTAATATTATTTTATACGCCACCTGAGCGCATCCCTGCGTTTGAAATAATAAACTCGTGCCCCAGTTCTGCCGGCGGCGATGGGCATGCGTCGGATATAAATGCTAATGCTTGCTCAATGCTAATCAATTTGCAATAATTTAATCAAATTGGACTAGATCTAGTCGTAGATATGGTGTTCATCAATTATCAAATAATATAATTTATGCATTTAGATATTGCCTTCTAATTCGGTTTTATCGATTTCACTATATAGCCTCGCGAAATTAGCATATTCTAGTTTCGGATAATGAATCAGTCGCGAGCGTAGAATCTCGAGCTACTCGATTTAACGTTATAAAATAACGAGTACTTATTATCTCATACCTTTAAGTCGTGAAAAAAAATGTCGAAAAAAAAGTCCGTTGGGTTCCGTCAATATTTGTATCAGTCCCAACACAATAATGTCCCAATACATAAACACTCGTATTTCGGCGTTCATGTATCTGAAATTATCTTGAGATTTCCATCAGGTGCCGAGACATTCACCTCTTAACTATACGTTTCACTTCTACAGTGTTCAATCTTTATCTACACTTGGAAATCTATGGACCTTCCTATACAGTTTTCATCCCGTAATTATTTAAAAGGAAATGTACACAATACAATGGTCGTGTCACATCTTGGATCACTCCTTCCTCCTGCATCATACCTCCAAAAACTCTGCGTGTCCCCCAATTGTCCACCGGCATTAAACAGTCGACGCACGCGCTTCTCTCCTTTTCTCTCCCATCCCCCGGCGTAGGGCATTTAATTGCTTTACCAAGAACTCTCAGCACGTGTGTATAGGCCCCCACTCGCTCGAGCGCGCGTGACCATAGAAACCATGCAGTCGGACGAAAAAAAAAATTAAAATTTCAATCGCCCCGCAATGACTAACTCCTGCGTATATGTACAAATACACACATACGCACACGAAAAAAGAGGGTAGCTCAGACGCAATTATGAATCACTATGTAAAAGAGGGGCTGATTCACTGCGTGTCTCCGTGTATTATAGCGCGCATATAACACATTACCCCGAACGAAGAACAAGAAGAAGAAGAAGCAGAAGAAGAAGAAGAAGAGGAGTAAAGGCCCTTGGCACGCGTTCGAGGAATATCAATGGTTGGCGCGCGCGGGTGAACACCTGGCGCGTGCCACGGAACGGCAGCTGCGCGCACGGCCTGCAACCACCACGCGTCTCGATGGGCTTTCCTCCTCTTCTCTCTTTTTTTTACATCTTCCTTCGTATATAGTCTCTCTTTATCTTTGCCTTCGCCGCTATAAGCGAGAGAGATGGGGTTTTTCGGTGTATATGTACACTGCGCGCGCTGCAGCTTTTTTTTTTCTTTGTAAAAGGGATGATTGCTACCCATGGACTGCTTCGGGTTTCTTTTCCAGTTGCGCGGCCTCGTGTATATACTTAGTAATGCAGCTGTTCCGATTGATATTATTTCCCGAAGGATGATTCGATACTTTATTACACGGAGCTCTGTCGCAGGCTTCGATGCTTATTGTGGTATAGGCCATTTGCTAGACTCACTCTGCTTAATTGATTATGTTGTATCTATATGTGCCACTAATACGTTTTGCTGACCGATGCAGAGTATAGATAAAATGAGTTATAAATAGAGACGTTATGAGAGACCTTTGTCGTAAAACAATTATACTCAGACATCGGTTTACTCTTAAAATGCCTTTTAAACTCTAACTTTAAATAATCATTATTAAATGATACTCTGAAATATTTAATTCATCGACCTAATTTAAATTCCAAGCTTTAGAATTCGACTTCCATTTACAATACGCGCATATGCGCAGCACGTATTTGCATGCATAGAAAGAGGAAACAAACAAAAAAAGAAGCTGCAACGCTAACTATAACTCGCTCGCTGCATCCGAATGCGCGGTATGAAATTCAATATCCTCCACCTGTACATAATATCATCATCATTCAAACGGAGCTTATTGTACATACATATCGTATACGAAATTCGATGATCCGTCGATCGATGCATCGCAACAATTCACCCCCTAATTAAATATTCATGCGCGTGCTATAAGGCCATTGTTAACAGTTTAACGACAATGACTCGTACTCTTTCTTTTTAATAATAATAATCTATAATACAATGCCAACGAGCGATACCTATCAAAAAGTTACCGGCTCTGCACGCTTTCTTTTTCCTTGTCGATTAAACCACTCGTTCACACGTGCCGGACGTTTTTCATCCGCATCCACAGACTCGCTTATCCCTGTGTCTAGCGATCCCGGCACATGGCAACAGAGCCTGTATTTGCGTTGCGCCTAACTTTTGAATTTCCGAAGCCGACATCGCGCGTGTGTGTGTGCTACGCCGGCATTGCACAGGGGAAATTGCGTTTGGTAATCAAACTCACGTATGGAGACCGGCGGATATTGAGCGAGCGGCGTGTATATAGTCCGCCACTCTGTGTATACACACACACACACACACACACACCTTCGTCTGCGCTAGTGCGTGTATATGTATACCTGCACTTTGAAGCTCGTATAGCAACTCGCCTTTATCGTGCCTATATATGTCGATCTCTTGGTCGTTAGAAAGTCGTTGGACCCTGCGAACGACAATTAAGTCTGAAGATCCTCGAGTTTTGGCTTTATTGAATGGGTACAGTCTATATATATATATATATCGTTTAGAGAAGAGCTCATTAATGATGTTTTTATTATATGGGTACGCAGAATAAGCGTCTGACGTAAGATTTGCACTTGCAGCGCGCGCAGGAAAATTTTGCAGACAGATGCGCCTGACACGCTGGTATATTATATTGTTTATTGTACAAACTTTATACCGCAGCTTGTTTCCGTAACGCTTGTGCGTGTATTCATAACTTTATTAGCTTGAGACAAAAAAAAAGAGATTTAAATTTGCATAATATGCTCTTTTTTTTTGTAATACACGTTGAGCAAAAGTAGTAAAATACAAGTGAATGTTTCGTCAAGTGTACAATACACTTATCGTTTTAGGATACAGATATATTATACGAAATCTAATATTTTTATTTAGATGTAGACTTGGCCTGAAAACTGATCGTTCGAAAAAATAATGATTAAAAAATGCGTTGAAATTAGAAATTCACGCGCATTTCCCCATCGATGATCTCCATCACGCATCTGCACGCTCCGATTTCATTAAACGTTTGATTATATAGCGGCGCTCGCTGCAGACGCGCGGCGATTTACGACCGCGTATAATATATAAATGCCAGGCCGCCGCCATTCGACTTTTACGATTTTATATATATATCGAAGCCAGCGAAGCGGCTAATTGCCGCGATTCTTATATTAATCCTGAACGGATACAAATTGTTCCTCAATGGAAGGTAACCCCGTCTATCCTGGCAAACTATATATGTATATATTCGCGCGGCGCCGAGTCTCGTTATACACGCGCATGTATATACTTTCACTTTTTGCGCGCTCCTTATGCGCTCGAATCAAATCGAGCCTCATAATTTCATCATATATCCATACTGCACTACTATACACGGTACACACACGGCAAGTGTAGAGCAACTTGTGTGTACTGCTGCCCCCCATTGTCCGCAAAAACAAAACCCACGTATTAAAACACTCGGGACGCCCGCGCGAGGTAAACAGCTCGTGCAGTAGGCTATATGCCGTGTGGTGGCAGCGCAAAATCCCGGCGACTGTAATAAAAGCACCTGACCATAAAAAGTCGCGCCATTCATGCTTTATTCCGTGTACGCAGCGCAGTGTAGAAACCCGTATAAATCACTGTGTACGGGTATACACAGAAGCGAGTGCGAGGAAAGAGAGTATCGCCATTTTCGGCGTACCGCACAAATGTTATTGTCTCTCACTGCGGATATGACGCGTCTATTTCCCGAAGTTTCTATCCCATCGATTTTTTTGTTATCGCTCGGATGACGCCTCGATGAAATTTTCACTGCACTGCAATTTTGCTCATTCTATACACTAATATATTTATGTAGTTGTGCGTAAAAGTATCGAACCGCAATTAACCCGGTGACTTATTCGTTTACAGCTTCCCACAGAAGATGGACAGGCTGGGTCCATCATCGAAGAGCCACGGCGTGGGCGGGAGCTGCGGCAGCGTCTACTCCTCGGGTGCAGCCCAACCGGCTCTCTCCTCCTCCTACATGACCGGCCAGTACATGTACAGTCAGAACTACGGCCACGGACCGTATCCGGGGGTCGGTGTCCAGCAGTACCAGCAACACTCGAACTACGCTCAGCCCCAGAGTTACGGCCAAGTCGTCCAGGGCTACGGCGGAGGAGGACAGGCCGGTGCACAGTCGCCCTATCAGCAAACGTGTCACAAGAAACCCTCGGTGCGCAATGGCGATGTCATGAAGAGGTGCCGGCTTCAGGCTGCGTGAGTATTATTAGCCTCTTTCTTCTTTTTTATGTAAATATTTTGATCAAAGTTTTGGAAGCGCTTTCTCCGGAGATTGTTGTGCTAAACTTCATCGTACCTATCGGTTTTTTCTTAATTGGAAGAAGCTATTGCGTTAGTTTTTTTCTGCCTACTAGTTTGATCTTTCTTTTTTCATTTTACATGCCATGTTTGGTTATTTTTAAACCGTATATACTTATATTCGTTAGTATATATATAAGATTCGCAGTTTTTAATGAATGAACAATTGATAGTTTGAATAGATACTTTCCTTGTTCATATGTGCGTCATTATATTCAATAATAAGAGTTAAAGTTCAAAATCGAATGTTACGAATCTGTAGTGAATTCCATTCTAAATGGAATTTTCTCACCGTTACAAACGAACAATAAGCGAATGAAATTTCAAAGCTCTATTCTATTTAGTTTTTATTTCCCATGTGCCATAAAATTGAGAGGATATAGCTTTTCAATTGTAAATAATTTTCTTTTTACCATTTTATAATTGAATTACCTACCGAGATAGCGAGGATAAATCTAACAATGGTCCAAAAAAGTAAAATGTTATACTTCTGTTTCCTGACTATTGAATTGTTTTGGAAACTCGAAAGAATTCGTTTGAAAACCTTTTTCAATCTCTTTTTAAAGTCTATTTTATCTGTACACGAATGCTTTCAACCAGCAAGTAAAAAGTTATTATTAGCAAAATAGATGCGTCATCTGCAGAAAAAAAAACCATTTTGTATTATGCACGAAGTATTTAGTATACGTAACAGATATTAACGACTTCTAGAAATATCACTTAAATTCTTTGTTGCACCGATTACTTAAATATAAAATACAATTGTTAATTAATATTTACGTAAGCTTCATAGATTAATACTATTAAAGTTCGAGTAGCGCGCGTTTCGAAATCGATCGTTGCACCATTTTTTCACACAAATCATCTGGCTATTCTAATAAATTGTTGCTATATTTTTACGCGTATACTTAGCAATTTGCTTAGCTAAAACATGCTCATCATTATTTTCACCCAAGAATACAGCAATTAAGATGATCCGTATATAATAACGATCCATTAACGGCCAAACCTTAAAATCCTTGAGATGCATCAACCGCGGCTATTACGCGAAATTCATACTAGAGCCTATTTTTAGTTGAAAATTTCCTTTCAGTAACCCGCGTAAATTAAAAACCGATAGAAAATAAGAAAATTGTAGCTCACGCCAATTATTAAGCTCGGGGTCGTCTTTCCAGCTGGTGACAAATGTATAGCTTTGCATATAAAATCTACACGAGCGATCCCCAAGAGCTCATAAAACATTACGAACGTAACAGCGTTATTAACTTGCGTGAATATGCCGGCACGTTTTGCCTGCTGCGAATCATTAAAAAGTCGTGTTCTCGCGCAAATAGAAAACTGGCTTCAGGAATCATGGCAAAGATAAAAAAATATTGTAATTCAAAAAATAGTCGCACCTATTTAACCATAATATTCAGCTCTTGAAACTCAAGACTATCCACGTAATATAGTAAAGTCTAACTTTCGAGTTTGTGTAAATTGAAAAAAAAAAAAAAAAACTATACCATCTTGCTGCAGGTACGAGCTGTCGCAGGATCTCCTGGACAAGCAGATCGAGATGCTGGAACGGAAGTACGGCGGCGTAAAGGCGCGCAACGCGGCCCTGACGATTCAGCGCGCCTTCCGTCGTTACACCCTGCTGAAGAAGTTCGCTGCGATCACGGCTATGGCCAAGGCGGAGAAGCGACTGAGTCGCAAGCTGCAGGAGGCGGCGGACCGACAAGACCTCCAGGAACAACGACACGTCTACCACAACCAAGTCTACGTGCAGCAGCCGCCGTCACAGCATCAGCAGCAGCAACAGCACCATCCGCATCATCATCAACAGCAGCAGCAGCAGCAGCAGCAGCAGCATCACCAACAGCAGCAGCAGCAGCAGCAGCATCACCAGCAGCAACAGCATCAGTCACCGATCGGCAGACCCACGCCCATACGCAGCATGTCTCTGAGGGAGAGGCGACACGCCGGGGCTGTCGTCGTCGACGGCTCGGCTCACGGCTGCAGCTCCCCGATACCCAGGAGCCAGAGCGGCAGATGCGAGATACAGATCACTGCTCACCAGGTGATTATTTTCCACTGACCTTCCCACTTGGCATCTGCACGGCTTTACCCCTCCCCCCCGTTTTTTACGCAATCGATTCGCGCAACAAATTGTTAATGATACACACCGTGTTCGATGCGTCCTTTTGAATTTAACTTCAACCTTTAAGATCACCTGCTATATTAATAGTAACCCATTTAAAAATTCGAACTAGCAATAAACAGGTGCACCTCCCACATATCGATATGCGAAAAGAGTATATATATATATAAAACCTTAAATTCCGCTGCGCAGTAAACGTACTGAATGACACATGAAAATTTCCTAACATGCTATGTGTAAGATATCGAGCTTGTATACGATTGCGCATCGAAAGGAGAAATAAAAGAATCCGTATACGCAACAATAGTCACATCAATTCGTTCCATTATCTATTGAATAAAGTCACCGCACGAAAACACACTGCGCGATCTGCATCAGCGACGGGGTGCAATTAGAAATACCCAACATAATAATATATACGTTATAAACAAGCTAGCGAAGTGATAAGCTTGCAGAACCGCAGCGGCATAATATCAACTACCGCCGCCAGCTGTAATAATAATACATAAATAAATTAATAATATTTGTAATTGTAGAATCAGGTCACGAATCACGCGGCTCACCAGCTGGTGAATCACAGCGTCCATTCCGGCGGCAGACACACACCGACATTGACGCCAAGTCCTTGCGGCAGGCACCAGCAACAGCAGCAGCAGCAACAGCAGCCGCCGCCTAGTCCTTGCTGGGAGTCCAGCTCTCAAGAGAGTGGCTCTAGCATCCACTACTACAATCCTCAGGTAAACTAGAACTCTCTAGGTCTCCTTAATATCTCTATATAGTATTATGCCATTTATATATGCGTTTCAATTCTCGTAAGTTTGAACTTTTGCATTATTTCATTGTTAATCCTCGCTGCAGACTAACAAGGGAACCCAAGGAGTCCGGGAAACTTTAGAGACATTCTTTGGTAGAAAATATTAAATACGTGTCTCGTATTTTAGTCAAATGGGCCCTCATCAGTCAAATCATGGTTGTCTTAAAACCTTTATTGTAAGGCCAATATATATCGTAGAGAATATTGCAAAAAATATATCAAAAGTATAGATAATAAACTTTCATTTGCATTTTTAAACAAGTTATTAGCACTTTATGTTAAAAATTTATGAATGATCGAGCATCGAGTTAATTTTGGATGCATTTTTCAACTGAAATAAACGTTAATTTTTAAATGAAAAGTCCTATTAACTTTTTCAAAAATGCAAATGAATGCGTATTATCTACATTTTTTATATATTTTTTGTTACATGTTCTACAATATATATTGATCTTGCAAGACATATTTTAATACAACCATGATTTTTCATATCGAGACACAAATCTGATAATTTCGATCAAAGAATGTCTCTGTAAAGTTTCATCAAAATCGGTTTCACGGACTCCTTGGGTTCCCCTTGTAAGTTCATTTTAACCACAAAAGTTAAGTCCTCGTAAATGTTAACCGTGTTTTATTTGACGAGTTTTGCGGGGTCGCTGATTACGAATCCGCTGTAAGAAATATTATACGATTGTGTTCGATTTACGAGGATGGTTAGCTTTTCCACTTGATGCGTCGAGGGTTAACAATTGTCCTTTGGACATACAAAATTGATAACGCATTACAAGTGAAATACACTTGGCTAAAGATTCATATACGTACAATAAATATAATCAAGTACAATCTTTATAAAAATATATCTGTGCATGTAGCAATAAAAAGCAAAGTAGTCTATACTATCCTCATTAATCAAACCTACAAATCTAATAGAAACGTAATTCTCGCCATAAACAAAATCGCTTAAAACCACACGCGAGCCAGTCGCAGTAAGAGAAAGAATCGCTCGACGCGGCAAGAAAACCGAGCGACTGCGCAAACTATAATAACAAGGGACTGAATCCTTAGGACACACTGTGCGGTCTGCGTCATGAGACGCCACCGCGCGCGGACATGCACCGCGTGACGCCCTGTACCTCGCCCTCGACGCCCCTCAATCTCCAGTCCTCGCAGATGCAGATGATGCACCAACAGCAGCAGTCGCAGCTCCTGTTGCAGCAGCAGACCTGGTCCAGCAGCACGTCCCAGCTGAGCACATCGAGCGGCAGATCGGGTGGCGGCCGGGCGGGATCCACCGGCTCTTGCAGTGGGAAAAAGGTGCCGCCCGAGGTGCCCAAACGCACCTCCTCCATCACCTCGCGCTCCATGGAGCAGAGGCACAACGGCCTCAGCAAGAGCGTCGAGAACGGGAGCTTGAGTTCGGTACAGAGCTCCGGCAGCGACTCCACCAATTGCGAGAGCTCCGAGGGCGACGCGCAGAGGGCATCGCCCGTCTGGAAGCACAAGGGAATTGTGAGTGCAGTCTTATACCAACTCGTTTATCCTTTCTCGTTTCTTGTTTCTCGTTCCCCACACCTCCTCTGCGGCGATCTGCACGAAATAAATGTGAATCTGTTTTGATGTTGCGACGATATATATATATTATATAGTCCCGACGAATGTACACACTTGGGTACTTGCTCGACTGCTTGTGTATTGCTCGAAAATTATTCCTACATTCAACAGTATATATTTTCATAATTATTTCGTAATGTCGTACGAGTTTTCACTTTAATTTATATATACCTACGATCGATCGCTGGTCGCACAACTCATTCTCATTTCTCTATTGGTAAAATGTTCACAGTCGAGCTCACCGGAACACCAAGAGATGGTCCACCATCACGCGAACGACAGCAGCGGCGCCCTGCTGAACAACGCCAAGGAGCTCGGACACTCGCACGCCTCCTCGACGTACCAGCTACCCCTCATAGATCACAGCGAGACGATATCGCAGACGAGCTACAAGGTCTCGGAAACGGTGCGCAAGCGTCAATATAGGGTCGGTCTCAATCTGTTCAACAAGAAGCCCGAGCGCGGCATCAATTACCTGATTAGACGCGGATTCCTCGAGAACTCGCCCCAAGGAGTCGCGCGCTTCCTCATCAGCAGGAAAGGACTGTCGAAGCAGATGATAGGCGAGTATCTCGGCAATCTACAGAGCTCCTTCAACATGGCCGTGCTCGAGTGTTTCTCGCACGAGCTCGATCTCGCGGGAATGCAGGTGAGCGCTTTTATCAAATTCTGCACAATAATTCCTCTTCGTATTTCAATGCCATTTGAATATCTCAATTGTTTGGTGCGACACAGGTCGACGTGGCTCTGAGGAAATTCCAGGCCTACTTCCGGATGCCCGGCGAGGCGCAGAAAATCGAGCGCCTGATGGAGGTGTACAGTCAGCGCTACTGCCAATGCAATCCGGACGTGGTGTCGAGGCTCCGCTCGCCCGACACCGTCTTCGTCCTCGCCTTCGCCATCATTATGCTCAACACGGATCTGCACACGCCGAATCTCAAACCCGAGCGACGGATGCGCCTCGAGGACTTTGTGAAGAATCTCCGGGGCATAGACGACTGCGGCGACATAGACAAGGACATTCTGGTGGGGATTTACGACAGGGTCAAGGCGAACGAGTTCAAGCCGGGCTCGGATCACGTCACCCAGGTGATGAAGGTGCAGGCGACGATAGTCGGAAAGAAGCCCAACATGGCCCTGCCCCATCGCCGACTCGTATGCTACTGCAGACTGTATGAAATACCCGACATTCACAAGAAGGAGAGACCCGGTGTGCATCAGCGCGAGGTCTTTCTCTTCAACGACCTTCTCGTCGTCACCAAGATATTGAGCAAGAAGAAGAGCAGCGTCACTTATACTTTCAGACAGAGCTTCCCGCTTTGTGGCATGGTTGTCACGCTATTTGAAGTTTCTCGTAAGTTCTGTTTAATTTGCTCTCTATGTAACTTTCTCATATTGTATATCGACCCTCGTTGCACATGTTATTGCTTTTACTTGTACAACGGATTCGTAATGTGTCCGATTTCGAAGGACTTCTTTTGGTCGTCAAAATGAACCTGATGTAGCGAGGGTTAAACTTCATTTATAAGAGAGACGAGTACAAAATCATTCGGAAGATCATTTTTTTTAACCGTTGCTATAGCTTTAAAATAAATGGAAACACTCGTTACGAATTCATGATCGGACAGAAAAAAATGTCATATTTACTAAAACTAACGATGCTTTCATAGATTACCCGTATGGCATTCGGCTCTCGCAGCGCGTCGACAGCAAGGTACTAGTCACGTTCAACGCCCGTAACGAGCACGACCGCTGCAAGTTCGTGGAGGATCTGAGAGAGTCGATCAGCGAGATGGACGAGATGGAAACGCTAAGAATAGAGACGGAGCTGGAGAGGCAGAAGAGCAGCAGGGGAGCGCGAGGCAGCGCCGAGAACCGTGACTCGGGCGTAGCCGATGTCGAGGTCTGTCCCTGTCCGGGTCCCTGCTCCGAGAGATCCGAGGTCGTCGACATGGACTCGCAGCTCAAGCGATCTGCACTAAGCAACTCGCTACTCGACATACACGAGCAATGTAAGGACCAATGACATGTTTTATCCTCTCGAGTAGCTCAAACTTTGCTCTTGATTACAATAATACTAACGATTAACTAAGATGAAAAGAACAACTATAGTTTTATCAAAATAAAGTTGAAAAGTTTCACAGCTGACACTTAAAATCTCAAAAAAAAAAAGAAAAAAAAAAGCAGACTGTAATTTAACTTTCATAGAATCATCAAAATCTATTAAAAGTTTAAAATGTGTACTTATTGTAAATATTGTTTAACTTTGCAGTCGCTGGCGAGAAACCGCAGCGTCGCGGCAGCGTCGGCTCCCTGGATAGCGGTATGTCAATTTCATTTCAATCGACTTCCGCCAGCTCGATGAGCCAAGGCGCGAAGGTGACGGGCTCTGGTCACCAAGTCCTCGTGCACGCGGTCCACCCAGGGGCTACGATCCCTGGGGGCGCCAAGGGAACAGCCATCGCTCAGCAGCCCTCTTTTTTAGGGAGCCTCTTCAATAAGCGCGAGCGCAAGCTGTCCCATACCGAGGATCCGACGACACTGGCATCGATGACGACGGGAGCAGCGGTGCCAACATCGGGGACGGCTCAACCGGTTCCCTACGGTCGCACCACCGAGGTCTAAGATGCGCCCGTCTCCTACACCTCCTCGTCACCTCCAACTCATCGTCTCTTCTCTTTGTCCACGCGCCTCATTAGCTTTTTCTGCGTTCGCGAACACACGCAAACACACTCGTTCACTCACACGTCGTATGTGCTCATCCTCGTAGACGGAGTCAAGAGGGAAGGACCGCTGTGAATAATAAGACAAAATACGAAAGGCTACTTCTCGCGTGCAAGAGCAATCATTTCTAGTCATGTAGTTTATTATTACGCGCTCATTTTTGGCGGACCGATTACCTTGTACGACTTACTTCTTTCTTACATTGCATGTTTTCTCTGTTTTTTTTTTTTTTTTCAATGCAAATTTTTATTACCTGTCTCTGTTTTGTACGTTTATTTAATATATATATAATTGCATGCCGAAGAAGGAGAGAAAGAGAAAGAAAGAGAGAGGAGCTAGTGTGAGAAAATGCAGCGATGTGGCAGGATCCGATCGGGCATTTTCTCGCATAATTTCTATGTCCGGCGTCAGTTTTTTTTCGTTTTACGTGACGCTTTTTTTCTACTCTGTATACATACTTGTCCTGTGTCTTTCTCTCCATAAAGTTGTGTATAGTATTTATTCGCCTAATTGAGAATTAGAACATTTTTCGTACGTTATTTATATATGAGGTAAATAAAAATAATAAATCTGAAGCAATTGCGACAGTGCGTAAAGAAATTATAAATTATAAATTAATTGAGTTTGTGAAGAGCCTCTTTGCAGTCGGCAAAGACACCCTTCCGAGATCACAGCGAATTGTCACTAGTGATAATTAGACTTTAGTCCGTCGATTAATATTGTATATAGTACTTTTAAAAAAGGTATGCTGTATGGTTCGTATTGTGTATTATGAAGTACAATAATCAAAGTGAGAGTCAAATTGTTAAATGAAGAACGAACATCACACAAATTATGCTGTAGATGGATTTCGAAGTGTCGAGCTTCGTTAATATGTCTCAAGATACTACAAGCTGTTCGAGTCACTGGGTTTAATGCAGTATTATAGGGAATATTGAAAATGTTTCTTTGTTCATGGACCATGTGTTTTTTTTTATATATATAATTTGGCAGAGTTCTTAAAGATCTTCTTTTGGAACCAGCCAAGCGATGATCACGACTCGACGGCATTGTAATAAGTAAAGTGAGATATACGAAAAAAATGATTAATAATAAATAGTATACGATTCGTAATCTTGTGGCGACGACAAAAGCGCAGGCGCTGCGTAAATTGATAAAGTGTTTGATCGAATAGATGTAATCGACAAAAAATTATCCACATACTAACGAAGGAGCAGCCTTTCGCCGCAAGACGACGAATCACACGATGACGTATCGAAAATTTATAATTCGAGATCATTTTGGAATTGTAACAAGATCTAATCACATTGTAAATATAACTAATTATTGTAATACGAAGTAATTTAAAATAATAAATTTGAAACATCTAAAACGCATTTTTGTTAATTGAGCAAAGAGTTCACGAATGATAAATATTTAATACACTAATAGTCACATAATAGCTGAAAATTAATAAAGGAATTACCTTAAAGATTTTTATATTTTAATTAAAAATACATGTTGAAGATGAGTTCTATGATAAGCGTAAAGAATATTTGTCAAACGTTAAAAGGATTACGTACTTTTTAAAAGTTTCTATTTTACATGAACAGTAACTAATGTATATACAACATTATTTTAATAAAACAAAATTTGGAATTTTAATAAAGTAATCAAACAGCTATACTGGGAATTCTTAAAAGAATACACATTTTATTGAGTAAATTGGAAAAATTAATAAATCGACTGAAGTGCGCAGAAAGAAAAATAAAAAATTTACTTTATGTATATCTATAAGTAAAAGAGTTTTTTTTGAGAAAATAACTGCTTACAATGTAATTCAGTTAAAACTCAAATAATGAAAGTAAATTTTTATATTACAAACTTTAATTAGTACAGCCTTAAAAATAAAAATAACTAAAAATGGGACATTATGCTAACATGTCAATTAAAAGACAGTCTGTTAAATGTTCTGTGTAGATTTACTGTTTACACTAGATCCTGAAGGTAACTGAAAATCCACGGAAATGGTTAGAGCTTCTTTTGTATTTCACTTTATTCTATAGACGATTATGAAATCGTCACTCATTATTGATCACATATAATGCTTTTAATTTATATAATAAAATAAAAGTAATGTAGAAAACTACTTGTACATCTAAAGAAATATCATAGTACGTACGTACTTAAGGCAAGGCCTTTTTCGAATCGCAGTGAAAATAAGTACAAATTTGTGAATTTTATATAGTTAACAGAAATTTAAATTTGATGTTTAAATATATATATAAGGAAATATACTTATAAGCAAAATCGCTTGAAGTATTATGTGATAACATAGCCATTCATTTTAAAGAATTGCTATGTTTACAAAATTGTTTCAATTTACATATTTTTAGTAAGAGTTTGTTCGATATTCATTAAATTAACAATAATTGATTGTGTCTGTTACATGAGCTAATATAAAACGGTGAATAATTCAAAATTTGATAGAAAATTTGAATTATATCATCAAACTGATCATGCATAGCCAAATAAAAATTTAGTAAAGCTACATGGAAGAATTATAGTATAGCTATAAATTATGAACAATAGCTTAAAAATTTATTGGAAATTTTATTTTAACTAATAAAAAAATTTATGAAAATAAAAGAATTTCAAAATTGATTTTAATCTTCTGATCTAAAAAAGTATATTCTTTAGTCAATCTACGTTTTCACATGAACTCTTTTCTTGATTAACAGGAAAGCTAAAATAGACACGATCAGAATGGATTCAATACCATATTTGATAACGTGTTCCTTCTGTAAATACAGTCGTTTGTATGTATATGTGTCTGATGTACGATTTCAACGTTTCGAGTCGAAACTTGCATATTATATTCAATGTCTTAGATAAATTCTAATGAATTATGAAGATCGGAATGCCCGGCATTTACATAATGATGAGACAGTGATACTTTTGACGCAACATCCGTTACCGAGTTTCGTAAAATTCTTACTCGCTATTTGGAAAGTGTGTACATAAGATGTGTACGATTCAAGACTGACAATGAAAAGCTTAAATTTTGAAACTAATTGATATGTTTTATGTGTAAAAAAGAGATTGTATTGCTTCTTTAGAGACTTCTAACATTTTGAAACAAGAGTAAATAAAAAAACTAAAAACATAATATGATGAATTTGCCCACTCGATTACTTATGTAATTTTTTTTAAATTTCAGGTAGAGATGAATAAATTTCTTATTAATATTTAACGTACGATATTAGGTTTCGGTAGTGAGATTCTAGTTCAATAGAGTATAAAAAGCTATGCAATTTCGAATTTTGAATGTAAAGAAGTTCATATATGAAAATATATACCTATCTCTATAAGTCTAATAAAAACATTATTGAAATAAACCATTTAGTACAAATATTTTTTCATTGAATGTAAGAAAATCTTACGTTTTGAAATGTGAAATTAGTATTGGTATATAAAAGAAATTAAGAAAGCGTTATACTTAAATATATATTAACGTTTCAAATCAATTACATGAATTTCAATCATTTGATGTCTTAGAGCATACAAGGTAGAATGCGAAAGTAACAATTTTGCGAAATGCAAGCCAAGCTTTGGTAAAGCTTTTGATAGAGCTAAATTTCACAGCGTTAGAAATGATAGTACATTCACTTACTGATATCAGGAAGCGACTTATGATGCTTTTGTAGCTGCCAAAGTCAGAGCAATAAGTCCAGCGATAATACATAATGTATTCTTGAGCAATTTTAAGCGCGACTTCCTATTGACTTTTTAAATAAAAAACAATGGTATCTGTGGATGTTCATACATGAAGCTCAAGACGGAATGTCACTGTCGCATCGAAGGATTTTGAGAAAAGGTTTTTGCGCGAATCATGATTAAAAATTTTAGTTTTATTACATTCGCACAATCAATATACGTACCATATTCAGTAATAAAGTAAATCACTGTTTAAAATTCTTAAAAATTCAGTTCTCGGAAATATGAAAAGAAGATTATAGTCGAAAAAACAGAATTCATGTAAATAAAATATAACTCAATATTCTGGAAATAGATGTGAAAATTTAATATTCCAACATTTTAAATTTATAACTTCTGATGGTTTTCGAACAAAATGCAAATGAATCATTACGAATTTCGATGAATTTTCAGGTACACGGAGAAAATTTTATAGTTATTTTTGCTACGCAGTGTATGGACCAAATAAAGCATACAACTTGTAGCAGTTTTCTTAACAAAAACGGCTGATGTTATCGGTGCGTTTAGTGCAAAAATACGCAAAATTTGGTGTGCAAAATAGCAAACGAAAACTCAACGTAATTTTGTTAGGAACATACTTATGCGGAAATATCTACAATACTTTCTCCGTATATATTTCACTGAAGTGCAGTACATTCAACTGAAATTTTAAGACAAATTTTTAATAGTACTGGAAGACGTTGACTGCTGCCACACTTTCCTATGTCGTAAAAAATTGTAACATTTGCAAAGAGACTGTCGCATATTTTCAATATAATTTAACATAAATTTATTGATGTCAGATTAATTAATTAACTTCAAAATTTTCTGTGGAGTATTCCAGGAAATGCATTTTTAATCATTATTAATATAATTTCTTCAATGAAAAGTCAAATATAGAACGGTTGATTTTAATTCATTGCGTAGCTTATAATGTTTGATATGCGTTTGCTACGAGTAAATCATTGCCAATACATTATTGACAATACTAACACTATTTCATAAACCATTATGAAAAAAAAAAACAGAAATCGCCGGTTTAGTGGTTTTTAGCTGTTCTCGCGCCGATTTATAGAAATAGGCAAAATGCGGGACTGTCGTTTAATAAAATGTTAATTTTACCTAAAATCTTGGAAGGGATATGAGCAGACTTTATTGACATAATATTGAAGAAATGTAAATAATTTTTAGTGCGATTGACGAACTTCATTGGCGTATTTTGTATTTTCATAAATAACCTTTTGTGATGACATCCCGTTTTTGCCAATTTTTCATAGAAAAAAAAATGAACTAAATAAACTACCACCTGATCAAACTACTTAAAAAGCTTATAAGAAACGAAAAATGTACAAAGCGATTTCTTGAATTGAAAACAGGTTAATCGTATAAGCATGTAACCACAACGTATAGCTTAACAGTGCTCCTCTACTGTCATCTACCGCTCAAGGTCTATTTTTTTTCATTTTAGCTATTTAACGAATTTAAAAGTTTTTAACAAATTTTCGACTTCTGTAATAATAATTCAAGATTTATTTACAACAGGTTTCATGACTTTAATTGAAGAAACAAAGCAATGATCTTGTAAGAAGCGACTTTTATTTTACTTACAAGATCATAGCATTATTTATTTAGTTAAATTCGTGAAATCTTTTGTAAAATAATCTTGAATACCTGTTATTACTGTTGTCGAAACTTTATTACTAACTTTTAAATACGTCAGATAGCCAAAATTAATAAAAATATATCTTAAACGGAGCACGACGTTCCGATTGCGCTGAGCAACACTCTTAAAGAAAAGCAGCAAAAATTAGCCGCGATGTTGAAGAAACGCAAATTGCATTCACAGAAAATTCTGTACTGTCTCGTAACTTGTAGCGGTACTCCACTATTATGTATTATTTTATGGAAATAAAGCCTAATTTGTAAATTAATCACAACATAATTATGTGTTCTTTGATCAATGTTCATTTCTATAACACATAAGGGATTTTATTAAATTCAAATAATATTTACAATTTATTCAAAAAATTAGTGTTTGAAATTTAATACATATTTACAAATAATTATACTTGGTATTTAAATAATTTGTTTTGTAACAAAAACATAATAAATTCAACTCCTTTACATTAATAATAAAACTTTTTTATACAGTTGTACATACATACAGCGAGTGACTACACTCATTCAATTTTTAATTTAATTTTTATTTAATTATTCAAATGAGGTGCAAAATTATAGGTATACAATTTGAATGATAAAAATCCTCCAGATCCTTCATCGCCTCTGTGAATTAGGCCTGCACCAGCAATAGGTACCGCAGGTGATGATGTGAGTTCTTGGATATCAAGGAAAGGAACCATATTCTGTCCCAAGTCTTTCTTCATAGAGGTTAATGAAAACTTAATGTATTGTTTATCATTTGAATCTAAATAATTCAAAAACGAAGTTGTTGGTACATCGGGATCTTCTAGCTTCAGTTCGGTTCTGTAAACAATAAAAGAAATATATTTCATAACAGTTATTATCAACGGATATTTAAAATATCCAATTTTTAACTTAAATAGGAAAATATGCGAAGAAGACATGATTGTAAAAACAATTTAAAATGCATTTTAGTTATTTGCTCGGGAAGAAAAAAAAATATCTTATAACGAATTTCGATGGTTATTACTAAATAAAATTTGAGCAGTGTTTCAAAGATGTGAAAAGATTATTATCCGTTTGACCGAACCGTTTAGTCATTCAAAGAGGCAAACCTCCTCGAATAATCTATATAAGCAATTTTTTAAAGGTTTTTCTAAAAGATTTAATACAATGATGTACCTCTGACTAGGATCGTCTGGACCAGAAATCCACCTTGATGCATTAATATTTAATTCGCCAGTCTGGAAATCGAATGGCGTCGCTCGGATTTCCAATTTCATATATTTTAAGTTTATTAGCTGGAATCTCATTCCCGTGAGAATATGATTCGAAGGCGCTTCAATGCTGTCTAAATTAACCATCCTCTCATCATATGTAATTTTATGATAATCTTGGGCGACTCCAACGTGATCGTCGCCCACGCTAAAATTATCCACTGGTTTCCATTCAAGTGTGCTTCCGTTGATATTTCCATTTTTCAACAGCTGTCCTTGTTGTATTTGAATGTGATATATGTGATTGTTCTTCTTAAATCTCACCCCTGTTATTATTCTGCAAATATTTACTAATCTTTATCATTGTAGTTCTTATGAATTACCTAATAATTAAAATTGGTCTTTTTTCTGATTAATTATTATATTTCAAGTCTAGCGAGTCAACGATTATACATATAATGGTTGATAAATTTCGTGAATCAATTCGGTTCGAGCATATTCAGAAAACTATTCGGATTGCGTAGTATTGAGTTTTCTTCGATGTATAGAATACGCTATCATCCATTTAGAAACGTATAATTTACCTGTTCTGTTTTACATCCGAAACAACATCTCTCAAGTTAAAGAAACGATCGTATCTCATGATACTAGTCTCACAGGTACAGTAGCAATATTCGCAAAGGATTAGCTTATCGCGCGAGTGCTTGATTTTGACTTCTCTGTCCTTTCTGCAAGTCCTCTCCTTACCCAGAAATCCTCCTTGTGTCCTCAGTTCTATGAAATTGTATCTGTGGTCGCTTTCTTCGTCCTAGTCATTTAAGGGGGTTGATAAAGTCAATTATAACATTCTAAATTCCCCCCCCCATACACTTTACCGAGATCACGAAGTAAGGAATTCGCATATTAATTTTAAAAAAAATACTTTGAATTATACAAATCTCAAATACAAGTGCAATTCGTCTATAAACTATTTATCATTTGGTAAAGTTTCAAGTAAATATTTCAATAACACCTTCAAAAATATTCACTTGAAACTTATTTACCAAATGATAAATAGTTAATAGACAAAGTGCACCTGTATTTGCGAGCTGTATTTGGGACTGAGTATATTTCGCACGTACGAACGCATAATTACTTATTTAATTTAAAGTTTTGCGTAGAGATTGAAAAGAGTCGATGCGTTTCCTCATAGGACGAGCTCCCGCGTCACTTGATAAATTAACTTCGATATTGAATCATTTAAAACTGCAACTTGATTCAAGAGTCGATAACTGCTTAACTGATTTCTCTGATACCGATCAGAATCTATGAAAATCACAAAAATAAATTAAATGTTACCGCTAAGCAGACTTTGAGTTTTCTCTCGTTCTGGAAGACTTGGCAATCTCTCACGTAACCCATGCATCGATTTTTGTGCTGCTTACAAAAACCAGATTTACACATGTCTACGGAATAATGTCGACTTGGACAGGAATCGCTACATTTGTGTCTATACAGCTGCAAGTATTTGTTCATTCCTGCGTCCTCCTCGTTTAGCACATATCCTTGTAAGACTGGGCCAAGCCTTGCATAAGTTACATCTTAAAAATGAAAATTATCCATTTAATAATTAATTCATCAGCTATACGAATGTAAGAGTGAATTTTAAATATATAGTACTCACTTTCTTCGTGTTTAATTGGATCGCATCTCCAGAAATCACGAACGGCATGATACATAGCACGTTTAATTTCCAGAACACTTGAGGACGTTCTTTCGTAAAATTCTTTTGTTGCCTCTTCAAGTTCTGTTTCGTAGGTATCCGTACCTGTAATTATATATATATATAAATTTTTTTTAAATAAATATATTAATTCTTTACACTGCTTCACGGCGCTTTTCGTAACTGCCTACATCAGCTAATAAAAGAATAAATAATTTGTTTGTCTCTTACCATTATTAAATTTTGTCTTCATCGAGTAAGCAAATTGTGTCATTAACAATCCTTTAATTTCAGTAACCATAATATTGTTGTATAAGTTGATGATGAAATACTGCGATGATTGTTCCCTTTTGCACATCATTGATGATGCCTTTAAATTCAAGCAATAATTTTTTTTATATTTTCACGTGAATATTTATCATTATTATATTATACATAATACTATACTAAAAGTGCATTTGATTAACTTTTCGTTTGTTACACTGCACATTTCCCCTTATTAAAAAGAGGAATCTAATGCTTTAAAATACGAACCTGTCTTCTGTTAGCCAAGATATCAAGCAAACTGACGCCCGAATGTTTTTCCGTCAATATCCAGTGAATTTGCTTCAAAGTTGAAAGTAATTCACCAAGTCCAGGATCGACTACACTCTCCGCAAAGTTGAGCAATGTATCGTTCGCATGTCTCTTGGCTTGATTGCTGTACTTTAGGAACTTTTCGAATAACGAGCTCACTTTTTGCATATGGCCGTAAATGGTTACCATTTTGTTATCTAAACTCAATTCCTTTGGTAATCCTTCAATTACTTTCTCATTAATCAGATCCTTTACATCCTTAACATCTTCCGATAGGTCATCCAAACGATCAGAGATGTCATCTAATTTGCTATTTATGATGTCTAAATTCGCATTAATTTTTTCGAGATTTTTATTGATTTGCGTTAAATTAGTTTTAGCCGCCATTTCGTCGAGCTTCCCGTACACAGTCCATATCTTAAGAGCTGTGGTTAAGATCAGCTTGGATCCCGGGATGAAGAATGATATATCATTTATGGCATCTTCCAATTCGTAAGATGCTGCAGTAACCTGCTGCCGCTGCTGTCCGAATATTAAAAATAAAGTAAGGTATAAAAAGAGTCGACGGTCCATCTTCAAAACTTGTAGTTTGTGGTATTCAAATTCTCGAAATCATGTGCAAGGCATGTAAGCTGTACGATTCCAAGTTTTACAAGTTACAACTAAACATAGAGAAATCATTGAGAATTAAAGAATGGTTAATATATCTATATATTTTATGCAAATGCTTTTTAAATACTTTTATCATAAGGCTCGGTTCTTGCATGAAACGTGAACACATGATTCTGTTATTGAGTATAATATATTCACGTTCCGGATTCTTAACCGAGCGATTCCTTGATTACAATCTGTCTTTTACTTATCTAATAGTATGATTTAATAAATTCATAAGTTCAATGAAAAAGTTCAATGAAAAAGTTCAATGAAAAAGAGTGAATTGTATAAAACGTTGATCAATTGAATCCGTAATCTAAGAAATTTGGACATGCAATTCATCCGAATACGTGTATGTACAACTATATAAACGTACGTATATACAATATCGTATAAATTAAAAGTATAATTTAGCTGATTCTTCCTTGTTTTCCATTATGTCTTCTCATTGAATGAAAGTTATTGATCATTTTGACTTAAGAATAAACATACAACGAGTAGGTACATTGTTTTTTTTTCTATTCTATAATTTTAACGATTAAAAATATAGATATGTAATTGCATCATATTTAAGAAATGGGTAGGTAAGGTGCACATTTAACAATTGACGGTAATTTTTTTCAAGTTATAAGAGAGTAACTAGTTATTACTTTTATAGATTAATTTCAAATCAGGAAAAAATATATAAAAAGGTTTAAGTTTCCTATAAGCTTAACAATAGCAATTACAATACTAATTATTTAAAATTACTATTTATTTTCATGAATATATTCACTAAAAGGATATCATAGTTTATTAATTCGCTCGATTTTATACATAGATGTAAGAGAATGTTAATAAACTTCGCTTAATAAAAATGAGTTTTGGTTTTCTTTATTTAAGGGTTTAAAGGTTATTTAAGGAGGTTGAAGCGTTACGCGCTAGTCAAATCAACAACTATTAGAAAAAACATTAAATGGTATCACTTTTGCATGAAAATCATATATTTTGAATTACCAAACATTGCAAGCGACTTATTATGTACTTAATAAAACATTAACATCATTATTTTTGTGTTTATATCAATTAATAAACAAAGGTTAAGAAGTCACGAATTTCCACTTTTTTAAAAGTTAGTTTTTTAGAAGATTAGTCTAAAATTATTCTCCGATCCTACAGGTTCAAAGCTCGATTAGTTCATTTTTAAAACTAAAGCTATTCACCGTTTATAAAATTGTTCTTTCATTTTCAACATTTTTTATGACAATATGTAACTAATATAACTAATATGACTGTATAACTAATATATTGTCATAAAGAATCGTTTTAGTTTTCAAAAACGAACAAATCGAGTTTTGAACTTTTAGGATCGGAGAATAATAATTGTGGAATAATCTTCTAAAAAATTAGTTTTAAAAAATTGGGAATTCGTGAGTTCTTAATCTTTATTTATTAATTGATTTAAACACGATAATAATTATGTTAATGTTTTTATTAAGTATAGATGATTAGTTGCTTGCAATGTCTGGCTATTCAAAATATATGATTTTCACCCAAAAGTAATACCATTTAATGTTTCTCTAATAGTTGCGGATTTGACTAGCGCGTAGCGCTTCAACTTACAAATTGTAACATATTTTAAATTAAGAATATTTATGATATTCCTTACTAACTATATTAATTTATGAATATTATGATCTGATACAAATTCATTCACGTACCTTTAAATCTTAAGCCGTCGCGTCATGTTATGTAAAATTAATTGGTTACAAGAAGTGTTTTATTACTAAGTACCTATATTTTTAGTTTGCTGAAGAAATGGACGTCTTTGACTGATCTAAACATTATGAAACTAAAATATATTAAGGTAAAAATATCGTAGAAATATAATAAAAGATTTTATTACTACTTTGTGACTGTATTTAAACAACTGTAGAGCACCAATATGGTCTGTTCAAATGGTTCTTTGATTATTATCTAAGATATTATAGTCTTTCTATGCCTAAAATACGAAGTATAATACCAAGCATTAGTGTACATTAGCATACACTTTGTAATTACGTAGTCCATATTCATGGTAAATTTGCTTGGAGAACTCACACCAATCCTGATAGTTTTTAAACAATATTCAAAATATTATTTCTTGTACAGGGAGATTTTTGAATTTGAGAAATAATTACATTCACGTTGTTTAGAAAATAACTATTCAAAATCTCTTTTTAAATCCATAAATTAGTTTTTATGGTAATAAGAAATTATTTCTCACAGAAAGAAAAGATTTAGTTGATATCATCCAAAGTATTTAGTTGGCTCGTACTATTTCGTCTCAAGTAGCAACGACTTTGGTTACATCTACACATTTTGTTACCAGAGTCATAGTCATATAGGCATAGCCATAGTCACAGCCATATTCTTCTAGGTTGTCAAATCGAAAATCATTAATTGTTATTATTTGGTTGTGGTGCATCCATATCTTTGGTTGGAAAACCCAAAGTCAATTATTACGTCTTGATCGTTTCGTTTTGATTTGGATCTCACAACCAAAACTTCGGTCATAACATTTTGACAACCAATTAAGGCTTTGAAAGGCTGATATTCATCTATATATATATATATATGAGGCGTTTCACGTCAACTCTCCAAGCACGGCGCGCGAGCTCCAAAACACGCTGTGTTCAACTCGTGTTTAAACTACCTAAATGAACTCAACAAAAATATGTAAAACATAGATTTTGTGTATTTTTTTCTCAGCTTTCCAATGGTGTAAGTATTTTTTCCGAAATTTTTTATTTTCACCTTTAAAAAATATAAAATATGTTATATCTCGAAAAGCGTATTTTTAATATTTTTTTAATACTTTTAATCGAAAGCTGAGGAAATTTTACATAGAAATCAATGTTTTGCACAGAGTGCAAATAATATTTACTATAAGATACACAACGCGAAAAAGAAGACGTACCGCCGCTCCGGCG
>UELV01156667.1:0-66078 GCA_900490015.1 Megastigmus stigmatizans
GCGGGTGCGCTTCATCATAAATTCTTTGGTGATCGCCACCTCAAAATCGCTCAAACTCGACCCTGGTCGCGTTCCTTTTTTTCTTGCCACGCTGACACTTGTAGAGCTTTGCCTTTTAATTATAGCTCCATTGATTATACTAACTTGTACATTCAATTAATTACATTCATAACATGTAACATTGAACGTATTTTTAAGATAATGTATTATTCGTCGGGTATTACGTAATTAAACATTAATTGAAATTTATGTGCGCAATTTTTTTCTACTAAAATGTACTTGTGCCATATTTAAAGATATAATATAATCAATTTTCTTAATAATAATTTATTGATTTTTTGAATTATTAAATCTCTTTTTAATTTATTTTCAACATATGCGCATTATTATTTTATAGACATATTGTGAAAAGGATTAATTAAGCGATCTTATCAAGTCGAAAATGCAATCACAAGAACGATTGAATGCAGGTTGAATATACAGTTCCATAGGCAACAGGTCATGATGAAACATTCAATAGAAAACAGCAGATTCAAAGTATTCATCCGCACTTTTCAACGAAACGAACCCTTTAAGCATCCCTCGAAGCTTCGTGTTCGAGTGTCAAAAGTACGTCGTGCAGCCGTCGTCCAGCCGCCGGCAATGCGTATGATATCCTCGCGCTTAATAACGAAAAGAGAAAAAGGTGGCGTAGTCGCGCCGTTCGATGAATGCCCCCGAGGCATTATAACGATGTAGAGGCACGCGACTCGAATGTAATCTCTCAGCTCATGACTTCTCGCGGATTATGACGCGGCGGCCCATTGTGTATATGGATGCGAGCTAAAATTAAATATACGTAATCGGCTGCATAAGACCTGCCGACGATCGTAGTGCGAATGACAATGTCGATGAATCGGAGAGAGAGACAGAGAGAGAGAGAGAGAGAGAGAAAAGAGAAAGATGGTTATCAGCTGGTATAGAGTTGGTGCGCGTGTGATGAGAGAGAGATGAGTTTAATGCGATTTTCGTCTCTACTATATCTGATTATAATTGAATTTTATGTGTCACTGGCACGCGCATGACGTATTATATGTATGCATGGAGTCCGTTTTTAGGCCATGAATTCTAATTGCAGGGAATGAACGTTAGGGTTCATTCATTTTTATTTTTAATAGCTTCATTGGAACTTGTAATTGTCTAATTTTCACTTTAAATTGTTTATTTTGTGAAGGCTCAAAAATTTATTGCTCTAAATAAGTACTTCAGATTTTATTTTATATTATTCTTTAAAAAAACACAAACTAAATCATATTCTTTGTTTTATATGTATAAATTAGAACAGTAAAAAGTATAGAAAAAGCTAAATTATAATTGCTTATGGCTTGCTTATACTATGAATAAGTTATTTACATTATAACAGTATTTTATATATTTCGAATATACTTGTATAAAATTTGAAGCTATATTTTAGTTTAGAAAATAGATTCGTACATTTTAAGAGATAAACACTATTTTGAAGCAGTTATTGACTCTACCAGCTATTATATACTATTTTTGAAAAATTTCGTGACATTTACAGTATTATTAGTTATTCATAAACATATATGTAAAGTAATTTTAGTTCACGAAAGATCTTGTACAGAATTCGAAAAACTTCCTTATTTCTCTTTACGTAAAATACATTAAGCATTAGATCCTGTATACAGAATAATTCAATCAATTACTTTGAAACTCAATCAATTGCCGTAAACTAATAGGCAACATTGAAACCAGCATGTAATGCAACGATTAGATTCTCCAAGTCCCCGCTCCATTGTTCGCGAAATATGTTCAAATTTCGCAGGTGGAATCTTAAACGCGTCTCTCTTTGCCAAGTCGCCAATTTCGCTCTTGGCTTAAAAGACTTCTAAGTAGTCTTCTAATGAAAGGATCGCTCAAAGTTTCACGCCTATCCGCATACCTATGGAGGCGAAAAAAAAATCGATTCCTAAAGCGAGGCCGCGAGGCGATATAGAAGGCAAAAAACGAAGGTGAATTTTCGGGCATCCGTCGGGACGCGCGAGGAGAGAATAGAGGATTCGTTGGCCGTCGCGCGTCTAAGTATAGGCTCGTATTTTTTAGGAGGCCAATGTCACCTGCACGCGCACGCACGCGAGTCTTGCTCCCGAGCTGCGGCGGCGGCGGCGGCGGCGGCGGCGGCGTCCCTCTCCGTGTGTGGGTGCGTTCGGCATGCAGCTCGCGCGCGCCCCGACGACAAGTATATATAATCCAGCGGGTCTGGACTTCGGCAATCAGTCGCTTCGACAACACTACACTCCACAGTTCGTTAAGCATAGCCATGAAGGTACGCTGATCCTCTTGCGCTCCTCTTGCGCTCCTCTTGCGCTTCTCTTGCGCGCACTCACCGCGGTTGCCTTTTCCATTTTCATCATAGATAGACTTTACTTTCGCACTCCTCGGGACTTGCAATCGTGGAGATTTCACAAATTTCTAAATTATCTACGTTGGCTTTAGATTGGAGAAACCAAACTATATTTTCATCAAAGTCCTGTTAATTTTTTATATCCTTTTCAACGCGGTGTCAAATTCAAGTGTTTCCATTAAAAAATATCCTCCCACATTATTGGAGATGTAACGATATTTTGAAATTCTCATAACCTTTGAGTTTCATGACTGAACAACGTAGAGACACACATTTAATAACAGTATTATAATTAATCTTTGAAGAAAAATCAACTGTTATTTACAATAAACCGACTGTTTAGGTGTTCCTGTGTCTCGCTCTCTTGGTGGCAGTGGCGCTCGCCGAGCCGCCGCAACAGCGCTACTTCTTCGCCCGCCAGCAGGAGCCGGAGACAGCGGAAGCAGCCTCTGCTCCTTACCCCGCCCGTGGCTGGAAGCCCAACGGTCCTGCCTTCAACCTTCCCGAGCGCCAGCAGCTGCAGCAGCAACCACCCCAGGTCGAGAACGCGTACGGCACGCCCGAACAGGTCCAGAACAGGCCAGTCCAGCCACCCCAGCAAAATTACGGTCCACCGAAGGCACCCACCCAGAAATACGGACCACCTCAGCAAGGACCATCGCCCCGCAATCCAGCTCAGGGACCTTTGGCCTCGCGTCAGCAAGCTTTCGCCTCCTTCCAGGGCCAGCAGTTCCAGGCTCAGCGGTTCCAGGGCCAGCAGTTCGCCAGACAACAACAGCAGCAGCAACAGCAGCAACAGCAGCAACAGCAGCAACGGCAGCAACAACAGCCACCGAACAAGTATGGCGCACCGGTTAACCAGCCCAATCCCCATGACAAATATGGTGCTCCACAAGTGACGTACGGCGCGCCAGAGTACACGACCACCGAGGTGCCCAATACGACCGAGGTCGACGAGCCCACCACCGTTAGAGGACTTCCTGAACCCGAGGTCAGTTTTCAATCTTCTCCTGCATCTCCTCCTACGTCCATTTATTCTAAATTAAGCACTTACATTATCATTTCGGGAGCGACATGATAAACTATTCCTAGGTAGCTACTTCGAATTTTTTGCTTATTTCTCCATCAGCCGTTCGAGAGCATAAACTCGCCCAACGAGTTCGACGAGGAGAGCGACATCGACGAGCAGTCCGGCCAGCAGGAGCAATTCCAGCCACAGCAGCCACAGCAGCCACAGCAGCCACAGCAGCAACAGGAGCGCGGCGAGTACTACGTGGCGCTTCCGGACGGACGACTCCAGCGCGTCCGGTACGTGAGCCGCCAAGACCTCGAGGCCATGCGCTACTTCGCCAAGATCCGCGCCGAGAACGTCGAGCCTCTCCGCGGACCGATCTACGCTTACTCGCCCTTGCAGAAGCTCGAGGTCGCGCCCGGCAATCTCCAGGTCGCCGCAGCACCGGCCACGGCCCTCCTCGGCCCCTCCGCACTGACCGTCACCAGCGTCGCCCAAGCCAAGCCCCAGAAGCTGATCGCGCCCAAGGTCGACATCAAGCCCTTGGCTCAGGTTCAGTACCAGCACGACAATCCCGCCGCCGTCGTCCCTCTCACCTCCAGTTACGCCACCTACACGGCCAACTACCAGCTACCTGCCGCCCCTCTGCAGGAGGACAGGTACATCCTCGCCTTTCCTTCAACCCAGTGACGACGCCCCTGTAACCTATAGTCTTTTAGACCGGAGCTTCGGAGATATTTTCGTCAACGAGACTACGAGTGCTGTGAATATTCTTCCTCTATTATCCCTTCTTTCGTTGTAAATGATGTAAATGAACGCTTACCTTAGGCTTAAGAATAAAAAGAAAAATTTTACCAAAATACACTTTGTTCTTATTTTATTTCACCGTGCGATTGCTCTTCGAAGAAATACGGAAATCAATAAAATACTTTACTATTGTTTGCATAAAACAGCGATGGATTGAGATAAATAAACAATTCGATTCAGTAGTAAGAGTCAACATGTTCGGAAGAACCCATTTCACCAAAGAAAAAGTGTTAAAAAAGTATAATCTTGATTACCTATACAACAATCTATTACATCGCTAAAAATAGATAACATTGATACCGCAATAGGAGGAAATTTTTGTTTGGTCAATCGGTGCTGCAAAGAAATCGTATTGCAGTTCACATATAAATATCAACCACAAAAAAATTAAGTCAGTGGAATAACGCACGTAGGAGAAGATTAAAATGTCCGATGAAACTCATTTGATTTCGTAAAATTATCTAACAATAACACATGATATATAATTATTATTGATAAAACGTTTTATTTATGGAGATGATCTGAATTTTTGAATTAAAAAACGCGTACATCGAGTCAAATTTCTCTATTATATGAAAGATTGAAGAAAATAAAATAAAAAGCCAAGCGATTCAAGTGATAAAAGTGAAATATTTCATTAGCCAATGATTAATAAGATTCGCCGATAACCAACAGACAATAACTCGCATACTGCAGCTACTGCACAAGGCACACAAGCTGCCGCCGCCACCGCCGCCGCCGTCGGATAGCGAGCGCGCGGGTATAATCGCGTCTCACCGCAAAATTCCAGAAATTTAATATCGCGCCAAAGCTCGGTACGGGGTCCGTAAGTTCCAGCGCGCGCGGGCGGACTCTTTCGAAGAAGCCACCAGAGTCCGAACTATATACCACCTCTCTCTCTCTCTCTCTCTCTCTCTCTCTCTCTCTCTCTCGCTCTATCTCGCGCGACAAAACCGAACCACAGACGCACAGGGGAGGGGGCCTATATAACAAGGAAAATGAGAGAGAGCGAGAGAGAGAGGGAGAGAGGGAGTAAAGGGTTCGGTGTGTATCACCGCTACAGCAAGCCGATCGACCGCCCACGGTTCCTCGCGCCCGATGGAAAATGCCTGGTTTCCTCATTTCCATGACTACTATCTCGTCGGCTTGATCCCGGCGGCGCCGACGCGTCGACCGGAGAATATTTTATGCGCTCGAGTTGGGTTGGCTTGGCTTGGCTATTGTACTTTCCTTCGGTAGACGCGCGGCTTTCATCGCTCGATATGCGCTTTTTCAATTCTTATTGTCTATTAATAAAGTCTATTTTATTCTACTTGTTCGAGTAACAATTAATTTCCGAGTAGTTTATTCGAAAAGTATCTATTTTGAGATAACGCTAGCGTAAAATAATTTTTTGAAATTTTCATAAAACTACAGCAGATTTTCAATTTATTGTGCACATAATCTAAGTAATGTATATAATATATATATAGATTGAGTTATACCAAAGGGATATCAAATGTCCGCGGTATCGAATGCCTAAACTGACCTCGTGTGTCATTTTGTTCAGGTCGAAAACGAACTAATTTTAGAACAGTGGAACATAATCCTTGTATTCCTTATGAAATCTGATCTGATACCTACATCAGAATTTGAGTTTACGAAGTGATTATTCAACTTTCATCGATACAAATTCTGAATAGGTGCAGTTGAAAATTCAAGAATATATCATTAGACAAAAGATTGAAATTATGATTATAATTAATCGATTAAGGGCTGAGAAACGTTCATGGCGCTTTCAATCCATTAACTCTGCACACCATAGCTATAGCTTGTAGTGGGAGAAAATCCTATCGGAATCGAGGAAACATTCACCAGCTGATCCGTCCTCTGCACTGTACACAGGTCCCACGATACAATTATAGCATAGCATAGAATGGAAAATTCGATGATACAAAGCGCATCGCTATCGCTATTGATTTAATTAGAAAAGTAATCAAACCGGATCTCGTCCCTCTATTGTATATCGGCATCTCCCGATAACCTTTCTTCGCAGCGCGAAAATCGGCGCGCATGATATGGAACCATATCGGCTCGACTTCAAAGCCGCCAATTCCCCCCACACACATATACGTACATGTATATACTAGATATACGATCCGCGCGGCGCGGCCTACGGCGAGCGCAGCTCGGACCAATCGAGCGGCATAATTAAATCTGGCTGGAGCGCACACGCACCCACCCACATGTACAGGCGGACCAATTAAATTGGCGCCAAGCTGACCACTCGATCGGCATAACGCGCTTCCGCTTCGGTCGCCCGGTGCACTAGAATCGCGCCGAGGGAAAGAGAGAGAAGCTACGATGCCGCCGCCGCCGCCGCCGCCGCCGCTGGCCGCTACCAGCAAACTTTCGACTGACCACCGCAACTGCCACTTCCGGCCAAACTTTGCCTTTACCTCGCACGTGTTCGACTATATGTATATTCAACCTCCTTGTTTTCGTATACTTCTGTCCGTTTCTTTTGTTTCGAGCGAGAATAGCGAGGGATATCGAGGCTGTCTTTGTGCAGGCACTTGATTTCTGCGTGCATAAAGTGGACGATTATTATACTGAATTTACGGAGGAGTGAGATTAGAAATTACTCGTTTAATTAGAGCGATTAGTTAGAGTCTGTAAATGAGATTTTCTGGATCATTGGTTGAGTGAAAACGCCCTATGATTAGCGTGTTCTTACTTTACATGCTCTGTTTACTAAATCTGTTACTATTTAATTGCAGACTCAAAGGGCAGACTGGATTGCAGACATGAAAAAATATTATATATTAAAAAATAAATAAATAAATTCCCACACACCGAGTACCGATAAGCGTTCAATTGACTATACAATATTAAAACACTACATAATTCAGTTTAAGCGGAGAGAAGACTTATCCGAACCGATTCAATTAACGAAGAAGATAACGAGCAAACTCCATCGCAGAATCAATCAGTTCAATCTCGGCTAATACGAATATATCCTCCGGCATATTAAGAAAGTTGCATACACGCGCTTTTTCTCTGCCTAAAATGAAATCCGCTTACTTATGCATCTCTAGCCCCGAAAAAAAGAGACACGGAGTGAAGCTGGCGCGCCGAAAGAAGAGGAAAAAAGACAACAGGCTGCGCGCCTCCTCCTTTCCGGCAAGAAAAATTCCGGAGTGAGACTCTCGGGGGCTCTCGCGGCTAACTTCCGGAAAAATTAATATCCTGGCCTGTATATACACGAGGAGGGAGAGGAAGCGTTGCAAAAGGGGGAGTTTTCGTGCGAGGGAGAGAACACCGGCTGCCGTAGTCGGCCAATGGGGAGGCTCGCAGCGGTGGCCGCACAAGATCACCGAGAGGGACCAAACTCGCTCGTTCTCTCTCTCTCTCTCTCTCTCTCTCTTGATCCGAGGGATTGAAAACTAGAGAAAAGTTTCATTTCTGAAAACAGACCTAAGCTACTTCCGAGCCCGTGTTTCGTTTGTGATACTTCACTGTATGTGCAAGATTTGGGCATTCAAGGTGTGAATTTTGTTGCTTACGTTATAAAAGTAAGCGCTAAGTTATCTTATAATAAAGGTATATAATACATTATGTCGCATACACAGTTGCAGATCATCATTATTTTTACGACTCGATGCTTTAGTAAACAACCGCTGCACCGTAGATAAACATTAATGTTATTCTGTCGCGATTGTATTCACGCATTGGTAAAACTAAAGCCACATTGTTAACATCTGTGATACAAGCTAACAATCACCCATTATGATAATCATAAGAAACAAATGCATTTAGCAAGTTTTATCGCGCAAAGACAATAAGACTATCCATGCGTACGCACATGTTCCTTGACTCTTTTGCCTCGAAATAATTCACAGCGTGTAACCTTAGACGCGATAAACATCGGTGATACACTGCAACGACCACTACGACACGATTCTTCGAGCAGCAAGCACAAGTCTCGTACGTCAAAATTTGAGAAAATTGAAAATTCAAATTAGCAAAGCCAACAACAACCGTCGACGGTAGTACGTTTGGCTGCTCACGCGCATCTTGAGCAATTCCTGTATGCATATACATATATAGTGTTGATTTTTACGAGATATTAACCGAATTATATTACAATTCTTCATTTTTTTTTATTATAATGAAATTATATTTTCAATCATAATTAGTACTTGTTTTTAGTTTAATTATATTAAGAGTGCTACTAAATATAAATTATAAATTATCAAAGCAGAATTATAATCAATTAAATGCTCCCATCAAGTAATGCTATATGGTTTGTTAATGAAAGTAAGTAACAGCCTACTCTCGCCGATTCACACAATGTTTGAAAGTAGGTATAGCTCCAGTCGCACCTGTGCCGCTCCTGCGGGCGATGGGTCGCGCTGAGAAATGAAAAAAGTCAAGTAAACCGCTACTTCGCGGAGGCTGCATTGTTTTATTATTTGCAAGGACAAAACCGAGGACTGCAGGAGCATTTGGAAATGAATGCCGCTGGAGACCAGAATTTCGTTCGCTCCCGATTGTTCCCTTGGGAATCGCTGCGTGATACGCCACATGCCGCGAGTTGGCCGCCTTCGCCGCGCGAGCGTAACATACCCGACAATGAAGGGAGCGGACTGTACGTTTCATTTGGTGAATGGACGCTGACGGCGATTTGTCTGAGAAAGTCATTCGAATTTCATCATTACGCTAATTGTTTATACGCAGGAATGCTGCTTCCGATGCATTAATTAAACCATTTCAATAATCGCACGATATAGCGTACGATGTTGATGCACTTGAACATTTGACCAAATCAAGAATATTTATTGATTAAAAAATTAAAGGTACCGTTGAATCATATTTTATTTAAGTAACAATTATATATTATTCAAACAAAGATCGAACCTTCATTCTGGAATATATCATGAAAATCGCCATCAATTTTCCCTAACTAGGTCAATTTTTCTTTCAAAGCTATAGGATTTAGCGTCCCATTGCTTATACAATATAAGTACAATCTGTACACGTAAATGATGGAAAAAAGAATTTTTTGGCAATAATCCAAACGAAGGTGCAGGAAAAACGTATAAACTGCTCTGGCAACACTAGCTCAGCAACATCAGGCTTAATTGGTACACAAAAGGGTTTTGTCAGCTCAGATTGCGATCAGTAGTCGCAAGAGCTTCCTGCACCTTACAAAAGGCTGGGAGTTTTGAACTTGAGCCCTACACACCGCAGCTGTGCACGTGGTCGTTATGTCTCATCCGCGGTTCGCGAGGCCTGTACCGCACACACTCGATTATACACCTATATTATATGTATACTTGCAGCAGCGGCCGCGGCTCTCGGCAATCTCCCGTTGTTTATTCCCGTTTGTTTCGCTGCTCTCGCTGCTCTCGCCGGTATACCGCCGCAGCACAAGGTGGCTCTGCGCCCTGGCCGTGCCCTCGAGATTAAGAAAATAGCGGGAGGCCTTGGCTGCATATAAGAGCCCCGCGGGTACTTTCACCGCAGGCTTGGCTTATAGGTGGGAATTTCTCCAGCAGCCCTTCTCTTTTACTCAACCCTTATAATATACTCAAGGTCGAGATATATTTCGGCTCCCTCCCTCTGGCATATTCGGTAAGGTTTGCTACACGTGTTATTATTGCGAGACGATGCTCTGACTAGACGAGCAGCATAATATTGCAGCTTGTTTTCTCTTCTGCTTCGGTGTCACGGGTCAATTTAATTATACTTCTGCAGCGCTCTTTTGCTCAAACCATCACGATTGAGAAAATATTTTTCCAACTTTCGCTTTGCGCCACTTTTCTAAAGTAGACATCTCCGAGTTTTTAAAAAGGGGATAACTAATTTGATTGTGCAGTATTATGTCAATTTTCAAGTCTTTTTTAAATACATTTTTTAGTAATCGTTGTTTCCTTTGACTGCTTAAAATAAAATTTTATATCATCTGTACACGTAATATTATACTCTACATATATTTATTAATTGATATCCAACATGAAATGAAAAATATAAAAATTGAATAAAGTTGAAGTACTGCACCGTCTTGATAATAATATTGTGTTTGATTATTATTAGAGATTGGCCAAAAACACTTGAACTCATCGCAAGCTAATTAAATAAATGTAATACTATAATATTAAAATATTAGAATAAGCGTGACATTATAAACATGAGATTTAAGAAATAATACACAAAGGCATCGAGGAGTCGTTGACAGCAGGAATTCCGCCGATGACACAGCGAAGGCTTCCGGCGCTTCTCTTCTCAAATCTTCGCGACGACACCTGTTCAAGAGCTTTACGCGTATAGATCCAAACATTTTTCACGGTGCACGCGTCGGCCGGATGAGGCAACGGAAAAAGCTCAAAGAGAAGAGAAGTCATTTTTCCCGTCTACTCTAGCTCCCCCGATACGTATGTGCGTGCATGTGTGCGTGTGTGACTGCGCGCGTCTAGAGTTCCGACCTTTCGGTGCAGCTATTATGCGAGAGGGTGACGAAACAATGAGAAACGACGAAGGCGGCCTTTGTATCCTGCGCCTTATTCCATACGCACGCACGTCGAAAAGGATCGGATGTGCTTGATTATCGCTTCCCGAATTGCCAATGGCTCGACGTTGTACGATGCACGACGAGTCGCGGCGCTTAGTTAATGTCGCGATGCGTCATCTTCTCTCGTAGCTTTCTCCGTTATTATTTTGGCTGCATTTATGTAATGCAGACCTCGTTGTCTGCTTAGTCGTATACTTCGTAACAATACATTTATCGTTTAACTCATTTTTATTGCAGTGGATGTACAGTCAGTTGGAAAGTTTGCCGCTTACATAAATGCTGATGGATTTTGAGTATCGACACAGGCAGCGGACTGCAAGTAGGCATTTATAAATGGATTAAACTGCACTTGTCTATACAGAATATGGTTTGGATAGAAAAATTAACATAGCAAGGAAAGTTTTATAAAGACTTTACTTTTACCTTGCCCTCGATAAAAATTATTTTCAATAATTATTAAATAATTGTATAAAAAACTATTTTGAATAATAATTTTTATCAAATTCTTCTATCAATGAAGGAGGCCGAACAATATGTGTATGATCGAGGAACAATAGATAGTGACTGTATCCACTGTCTGCACGTCGGAAAGAATAATCAGCGTGTACTTGAAATTTCGAACAAAAGTATAGCCGAGTTTATATGAATATATATGTATACATAGAGTTGGAGTTGGAGCGCAGGAGTTTCCGGCTGCGCTGCTGCACTGCTGCACTGCTGCACTGCTGCACGCGCGCAGCACACGTCGGAATGAGACTTTTGGCCAATGAGGCTCGCGCGAGGCTCGCACGAGAGATCGGTAGACCTCGGGTAGACCGCAAGCGGTGCAACGAGTAAACGGGAGAAGTAGATATAAGGGATACCTTGGCCGCAAGCGTGCGAGTATATTTACGCGCTCGCCATTAAGTGCGAATTCAGCTGAGACACGCTTATCCATTTTACAGCTTTGACGCCTGCGGAAAATACCAAACCAGCTCTCAAATGCATTCCTCTGCACTATTGCAGCCTTATTTTCTCAATGTTTAATAATGAACGATAGATGGGGAAAAAAAAAATCTCTTTTTCCAAATCATTCTTTACGCATCGGTAGGCGCCAAAAGGTCCCGTGGCCAGCCGCGAAACAATCTACAAAAAAATGTGTCGAGAGAGAGAGAGAGAGAGAGAGAGAGAGAGAGAGACCGAACGATACGCGATGAGCGAATCAATCGCGCGTAGTCCGAAACGAAAGCGAGAGAGAGAAAGAGGCATGTCCGAATGCTGTTGCGCGCAGGAAAAAAAGCGAAGCGTGCCGCTGCGCAAGCGGTCAACAAACAAGCGCGGACAAAGAGCACAGCGAAGAAGAAGTAATCCGGAGGGCAAAATGATGGCGCGTATACATATACATATATGTATCCCCCCGCAAAGCTCCGCGCACGTATAGGGATTTTGCTTTTTGGGCCGGTACTACACACTACATACTGTACCATACGACATGCGCGAATACGATACAAAGCCGATTATAGGAGGGATTGGCTCCGCGCGCGCGACGGATCGCCGCCGCTGATAAATGCCTCGTATTGCTCTAGCGCGTATATCCGCTGTGTTACACATATACATATACGTACGCGTGCAGGCAGATGCGATAGATGCTATTATATAGTGCAGCCGCCGCCACCGCCGCCGCGCTATTGTTGCCAAATTGTTGGAGTTTCGAAGACTCGAAATGCAGCGGACCAACGATTACACGTTCATACTCGCAATGCAATTGTATATATATATATATATATATCGCGGGACCGAAGGGGGAGAGGATTGGATTCGCGGTTTGTACATGACAGCCTCGCGAAAATATCGCTGCCAGTTGGCGCGGAAATATATGTATAATAATCCGAGTCGATTATTTCTCTCTCAGATTTTTTTATTCGTTGTTGACTGCAGCCTGTGCGCGGTATACCTATACATCGCGTGTATTCGTACTTGTCCGCCTGTACGTTGGTTGTAAAAACTTGTGATCGAATCGCAGCTCATCCGCACGTTTATCGAGCTGATTCTTTTCGTATTTTCGAAATGTTGTTCGGTCGACGGTTCGGAGTCGAATGAGCGGGGAAGTTATTCAGCTAATGACGTACTTAGCACAATATCGAACCCAGTGGTACACGAACGCGAACACGAACTCACGCAGGAGGGAAACGGGCAAAGGCGCAAACTTGGATCGACAAGGATAAAACCGGCCGCAGCTCGATATGATCGAGGCCTCCGCCTTCCGCGCGCATTACACGTTCAAAGCAAACCCCGCGTATAATGCGTTCCCGATGTTATCTCTCTGGCAATGGCGAAGCAGCAGCACCACCGCAGGGAAAACTACGAAAACTACGAACCTGTCCACGCGCTCATTGTGCGCGCCAGCATAAGCAGCATAAGCAGCATAAGCAGCAACAGCAACGGCGAGGGCAGAGAGCAGAGAGGTAACCCGAGATCTAGCGGGAGGTCAGACCCCGACGAGAGTATATAAAGAGATTGACGAGGCCGATAAATCGGTGTAGAGTTGATACGTCGAGGTCCGCTACCCGCGCTACTGCCGCTGCTGCTATATATGATGCGACGCGACGCGACAACCCACTGACCTGCGAATCCAATGCGTACACACACGCACAGGCGCACACACGTATATATGTGTATAGGAGGGCTTCGCCTGCTCTATACACGACGTACAGTCGGCGAAGGACGAGGCGTGCATCGGTTGCGGCGGGGATGGTGGAGAGATGACGGACGTCGAGGGGCGGACGAGGACGAGGACGACGATGTCATCCTTATCGGGTATTAATTATCTGTGCGATTGTGCGCGCTGCAGCGCTGCGGTTGATCCGATCCACCTATATCGAGTGTGCAAGAGTGAGTAATGGGGGACGAAACGTTGTTTGGGGAATCGGCACAATGGGGACTGCGCGCCGGTTCCTTTAGTTCCTACTGCCCGTGTATTATGTTAGAGGTAAGAAGCTGGTGTACGCGGTGCGGCTCGCGACGGCTGTCGAGTTAATCGCATTGGGACATCTTTCCTGAGTTGGCCTACCAGTGGCATGTATTCTAAGAGTTACCGTAGTTTCTTATTATGTGGGCACAGATCTAGTTTATGTGCAAAACGAGATAGGCCATAATTGGTATTATCAACGTTATAAATCAATTTGAGAAAAAGCTGATTATAAGAAGGGTTATTCAAATAAATAATGATTCTATTACAGACGGTAGACGATTGTTGTATAATTAATAATTATCGGAATTAAATTGATTAATTATAATAGCATCAGAAAAATACATAGGTAATGTAAAGGTAAAGGTAAATTATTAATCAAAAGAAAGAAATCATTTCTTAAAATCAAAGCCTTGCAGCAGACACAGTCCGTATACCGCGAGTAGGAGAAAACCGCAGATCCAGCTGCTATACTTATATATACGAAAGCAGGAAGAAAGGAGCTCGCTATAGACGTAGCTGCAGTGCAGCAGCGGCACGATCCCCACGGGTCAACTTGGAAGAAAAGCCACCTTTCCCGCGACTTTGGCGCGATTGACGTAGTTATACGCCAGAGCTCCTTTGCGACTCTACCTCTCTCTAGTTTTTTCACGGCTCGCAGGAGCCGAGGACTCGAGCCAAAGCACATACATACGCAAACGTGCACACCGCATTCTCTCCATTCACACGCATATGCGTGTGTGCGCGCGTCTGAGTGCAAGAAATGCACAGTCGCGGATCGTAGGCGGAGGCTGAGCTGCGAGGAAGGCGTGCGAAGGAAGGAAAAAGTCGAGATAAAGAGCTGACGAGAAGGAGGAGCTTGTGTGTGTGTATGACTCTGGAAACAATAATGGCGGCTCTCCGTGGACGAGGCTGACGGTGTGGGTGTTGGGTCCCGCGTCGGGGGAATATCGCTGAGAGGCGCGAAACCTGAGATTCGCGATGCGTCTTCTGAGACCTTGGGGGCGTGTGTTGTTATATGTTTGTGTGAGTGTGTGTGTGTGTTGGAATGGATATTACCGTAAATGACGAGCTAAGGACTGACGCGTGACGCTTGGTTTTCGAGTGCTTATATTATTAGTTGCAGAGAGAGAATTGCGGTGAAAAATTTGAAATCTAAATACTGGTTTGATTATCATAGATCATTTTAATTATAAGTTTTTAATTATATTTTTTCATATTTATGATTAAACTGTTTTTACTAATTATCGATACATTCTTTTGTATTTTTCGATAGACTGCAGTCACTCTAATTATTATCGATAATCAGTAAAACCATACTAAGCTCATATTCGGTATGAATTAAGGATTTTCTTGAAAATCTTTGCATAAATAATTTTAAGCAATAATAAATAATATATGTATCGCGAAGCCAAACTTTAGCAGAACGTCAAATCTCCAGCCAAACAAAATGCAAAAAGAAGTAGTAGCACCCAAGCTATAGATAGCAGAACGTATAGAAGAGGATCGTATTAAAAAATTCCATAACTCTTCGTTTCATCTTTCGTAATAATAGAAGAGCGCGCAAGATAAAAAAGGCGCGCGGAAGAAATCCCTCAAGGCCCTCTCTCCACCAGCTTCCAGCTCCCAGCTCCCTCTACGCCGCGGAACTTTCTCTGCAAAGTATTCGCGCAAAAGAACTTGATAAAAAAAAAACTTTTTTTCTCTCCTCCAGCGCAGCAGAGCTGAAAAGCGAGAACGAGAAGAAAAATCCCGTCGAAAGTATATACATCATACGAAAGTGTATACATATATGCGGCGCGGTAGGGAAAAAGTCTGCAGCAGCAGCGAGTCCAGCGATACGCAAACATCGCCTTTTCCAACCCTTTTCTCTACCGCCGTCGATCGTTCTTTCCTTCCCTCCCCCTTTTGGCCGTCGAAAAAGATTCGCGCATCGCACTGCAGGCGCGCGTCTCCGAGTTATTGAAATATCCTAGGATGTCGCGCATTCAGCTGCTCCGCGCTCGGCGCTCGGCGGCGGTCTCGGGAGCCGCGAGAGCAGGAGGGAAAAAGAGAAAGCGAGGGAAGAAAAAAAACAATAGGCCGAGCGACCCCCTCTTATAGAGCTAAGCTCTTTCTTCTTCTGTCGCATTCTGTGTGCGTTTTTTGTACTTTTTCCCTCTCCCATCGAGTCCTTGTTTTTCAGGCCACCTTGCGACTCGGTATATACCCGCGCGCGATCCCTCCGCGAAAATAATTCTTCCGCAGACGCTCATCCGCGCGCACGAGTTCGACAATGCCGTGTTCGCCGTGCAGTGCGGAGTGCACTGTAGATATATGTGTATACGTATGCTAGCTGTGCATAGAGCTCGCGCAGGAGATGTACCCATTGTCGCGATGCGAGCTGCCTTTTCTCTTTCTCGGCCGAGCGATGACGATGATGAGGGAGAGGGAGGGAGAGGGAGGGAGAGGGAGGGAGAGAGAGAGAAAGAGAGAGGCACTTTTGTAATTCAGACTATACGGAGAGTCGCGTCGGCAGTTACTTTTGGCGGTCTGTGCTCTTTTTCGCGACTCGTTCGAGGAGAGGCGGGTGCACTTTCGATCGACTATCTTCGCTGCGGGGGTGTAGCTTTGTTGATGCGCGAGTAAAATAAGAAGAAGAAGAACCTAACCAACTTATGAATAAACGGATAAACGCGATAAGCGGGCTAAATTTAAATTCTTGATCGAGCGAGCAAAACTCTCTCAGCAGCATCATCCACCGAGCAATGCACTCCCAAGCAGTTAGAAACTGCGCTCTATACCAGGAACGTCGCGACCGCTCGTTCGAATTCAAAGCACTAGAAGAGACACACACACACACACACACACAAGCGCACACTCGCAACCAAGAGCGCGCTGTTTATACCAGCAGCATCTCCAACTCCTCAAGACGCGCCGATAAGTTCGGCCCGCTTCTACTTGCATACTATATAATATACATCGGATGGAACGCGAGACTGAATGGTTGCGGCGTATATATACAGCCCTTGGGAGGATTGAGAGTCTCGAGTCGCGCGATGATTGCGCGGTAATCTGCTTTCGCTTAGCTTTGCGGCCCCCCGGGGCTTCGAAGGGCGGCGCGCTTTTGCTCGCTTGCGAGAACAGCCGGTCTGCGAGCCCCCGGCCCCCGCCTCGGCACCCACACCTACGCCTATGTGTATACAGAGAGTGCTTGCGAAGCCGAGTTTGTCGCTGCCGAGTATACTCCTGCATCGCTCCTTGGACGCTTCGGGACTCGGTTTTTTACATTTTCTTGATTCGTTGAGAGATTTCTCAACGATCTACGGCTCTAGGTGATTGGATCAGCGCTGACCGATTGACTAATTCCGATGAAAATTATGGAATCGAGTGGAATATTTTAAGGACTAGATTAATTTCAAATAATAATACTTCCTACCAACAGAGCATTAAGAAAATGAAATTTAAAATCTTGAAATTAACCAATTCCATCAGCTGGTTAAATAAACCTGGAGATTTAATTCGGTTTAATTTATTATTATGGAAAAACCAATGGTACATAACGGTAACACGAATTTTATCTTTTATATAAAAGAAAATCTTTTAGACTAATCTGAATTCAATTTAGAAAATTAATTATGTGATTGAATTTGTTATACCGAAATTCGTATTATTGAAAGTATCTTTATTTGGCTTATTATAGATTTTCAGAAAATGTAAATCGATTTATACACAGCCTGGTAGAAATCAAACTATTTAAAATATAGCCACAAACTTACTTAATGAAAATATTTTTTTAAATTAATAAAATAAGTTACAATTATAATCATCAACATTCCAGATTACATGGCCAGATATTTTTTATGCGTATTTGAGTGACTATATGACGTTAATAAGTGATATCCGAATTCGTCAATTCTTTCTTTAATGTAAGGAAAAGTAGAGATATTAAAGAATATAGGTATTATCCAGCGTATACTGTCACACCGGTATAAGTTAGAAAACAAATGACTAAGAAATAAATTTGTCTTATTTAATGTATTGTACTTATAATAATGGTTCTGTTTTAAAATTAGGTTGTCTCAAAATGATTCTTTTTAAATTGTTGCTTAAATTTAGAATGCTAAAAGAAAGGTGTGTACATACATTACTATCGCATAAATAATTAAAAAATATATTGATTTCATTTAGTTAGATAGAGTAACTTTTGTTTTAAATAAATGAGTGTCGCTTCTGAACAGTGACGCAAATGTTACTTTTAATGTTTGAAAATCTGCTTCGTACGAGTGATAATCATTTTATTTTATTTAAAGTAATATAAGATATTAACATGTAATAGCTTATATTACTAATGCGAGAAGAAGATATATTTTATGTGAAAAATCATGTGACCAGCTTCTTCTTGTCAACAATAAAAAAACATATCTTATTTTAGACGTATAATACATAAATGATACAGCACTAACATGGTTGATAACGTTCATTTCGATAAAAGTAAATGATTTCGTAATTCCAAGCTGGCAAAAGGATCGAAAATAAAAGTAAGCTCGGTATAAGTAAGCAAGAGAGAGAGAAAGAGGGATCTATCGATGCTGGAGGGGTTCGTTGAAGCCTCCCTATAACGCATTTGGTCTTTGGGTTATATCCTATAAACGGCGGCGCCGGTAGACTTGCCCTCGCGACTAATCCGGCCTCGAGGGCCCGCGTGCGGCTGATCGACTGATGCAGCAGTAGCAGCAGCAGTTACCATATTTGATTGTTACGTGCAAGCCGCGTGCGCCTGGAATACGAATAACATCACGCCCCCAATCGTCTATTGCGATACACGTCGTGCAGCCAAACGCTTCGTGGTTTACATGCTGTACCGCCACTCGCTGAATTATAGATTATAGGCTGCGGGCCCACAACCAACGTACCGTATATATACATTATTTTGAAGCGTACGTGCGTGATTCCTTGGAAGACTGCGAAATGTGTAGGTGTGTGAAGACTACATATTTGAAAATATGAAGTCTTTGATGCGAGATGGCCTGGTGAATGGCGTTGAATTATGGATACGTCGTGCGATGTTGTTTTTTTTTCGGGTAAACGTAATTGACAAGTTTGTCGTTTTAATAATAGGACAATCGTTCATTTAGTTGTAATTTTGAATCTTTTTATGAGTTTAATATTAGCATACAAGATTTTAATTTTGAAAGTCATTGCAGCGACATTATCTGCCCTGCATATCGCTTTCTGGATATATTATATATATGTATATATGTATGTATGTATATTGACGAACAACGATGAAAAAGAGCGACGGAAACGAGCAAACTTTGTAAAGAAAACTGCAACGTAACATCTTGTCCCTCGCATCTAAGGTTTACATACACGGTGTTAAAGTGTAGCGCGCGCGTAATAGTCTCGCCTATGCCTCATACACATACATAGACAGACACTTTATCCAGGGTGGAAATCGCCGATCGATTATCTCGTGCTAAAATTACATCGAGCCGCTGATGCGAGACTCGATGGATATTTTTAAAGCTGTGAAAGAGAATGAGAGAGAGAGAGAGAGAGAGAGAGAGAGAGAGAGAGACAGAGAATGGAGGAGCCCTTGCGGCGCGAGAAGATCCTTTCTCTTGAGGGTGGCTGCTCGTGACACTCCCCGAGAGAGAGAGAGAGAGAGAGAGAGAGAGCCACGAGGAAAAAGAAATTTCGCGTTTGATGTGCGCCGCCAAAGGGAAGAGTGTGTCTGTTCAGCCCCTCTCTCTCTCTCTCTCTCTCTCATACACACATACACACACACACACACGTTCAGTTGGTCCAAGTGAGATGTAATATCGAGACACTGAGCGGTTATGATCGGTGTTGCGAAACACTTGTGAACATTTTCTTTTTTCTATGGCAAATTTCGCTATTATTGCTATTGGTTTTCAGAGCTGATAAAGGTTAGTATAAAAAAATGATCACGATTGTACAGCAGGGAGTGAGTATTTCAGGCAAGCGAGAGTATAAGTAGTTCAATGTATTGAAAGTGAAATATATGTATAGTATTTACACATTTTTCAATAGTCGTCATTGTATAACATGATTCTTCATTTATACATTTCCTGACCAAATATCATAATTCTTTTATGACTATCAATTATATAAAATTATTTATACCAATTGAAAGTAGGAATTCATTGAAAAGTTGTTTCATTAACTACATACGTCGAGATAAAATATTAATATTCCAGGGAAACAGTGAAAAATAAAGAGGCATATAAACAAATGTATTATTGCAGTAGACCTAATTATAATAGTATAATAGTTTGCTTTCATATATTTCATGTTTTATTCGGGGAAATTATAATGGAGGCAGGCGGGACGAATTTGTTCTAATAAAAGGCAGCCCACATTGCGCTTTCATGGTAACCTCAAAAGGGGAACGTTCTGATATCGACGAATTAGAAGCTTACTTTGATTCACGAGGGTGCGAAAATAAGAAAGACAGGCTAGGGAGCCAAATTAAGAGGGAGTAAAAAAGAAAAGAAAACTAGATAAAGTAAAGGGAAACTAAAATACGACAGTTTTATTGATCATTGTAGTTCATGAATACGCTCTTATTTTTATTACTGGACAAATTGTTTTGTTGAGTTACAATTATTGAGTAATAATGACACGTAGAGTTGTTGCAGTTTAATAGAAAATTGTGCTGAAATTTCATAGACATGAAAATGAAATAAGACACTACCTAATACGTTATATATTTAAAGATAATTTTTCACTTTAATAAAAAGACATCCGCGCGTTAATTGGAAATCAAATATTGCTTCAACATACATGGAATTAAATTGAATGATAAAGTATTAAACATTTGCTATTACTTCGTATAATATTAAAATACTAAAAGTCAATTTAGACTAATATAAATTAAGACATGAAAAAACTATATAATACCGCGTGACACACTTAGCACGCACCACTTTTGAATTAAGTTTATTCGTAACTGGATAGAAAAATAAAAGTGTAGCAGGTCTCATTCGATGTTAAGTTGTAATAAGAATTCAATGGTATAGCCAGAATTAATTTAAAATTTTTGGTTCATAAGATAAAAAAATTTTATTCCGAAAAAAAATTTTTTAGCCAATATTTCTGTCATATTCTTATAGACCGGATAGAAGTAAGTCGAAATAGTCGTTTTTGGTTAGCGATAATATTTTTATCCTTTCGTAATAAATATTAAAAATATTTATTATTCATCGTCGTTGCCGAAATTATGGGTCTAAAATGACCGTTCCAGTTGGGTTCGTCGTCGTCACGTTACCGAGCGGCGAGCAGAGTGCGGCAACTTCACTCCTATCCGGTCTCCGATGATCTCGGAAAAAACTGTTTTTAGAGTTACGGAGAATACCGACTACTTATACGGAGTGTTGTTTTGTCAATTTGTTGATATCTCCAACAAAATTGAGATGGAGGATCTGGTGGTAGATGAATATTTTCAGCATTGCATTATTTTTTTTTTCTCGAGAACCAAGTAGAGTACGAACCGACATAATTATTTTTTCAAAAGTGGAAAAATAATTAATTAATTTATAATTAACCTCATTAAAAAGGATTCTGCTGCATATTTTGAAAATTTAACTCAGATTTTCCGAGCAAACTATAAACCAAGATGTACTCTTCTACGAAGGTTATAGAATATGGAATATCCGAACAACTAGTGCAGATGCTTGACATTGCAGTTTACGAACCACGCACGTCTAATTATTAGTTAATTATTTTTTTTTGATTATATAAAATCTATTAATATATATTTTATTAGATTGTTTGAAATCTGTTGTAAATTTTTTATGGTGAACATTTTCTAGTCAACGTTTGAATAGAATGTGGACGTTCAAGTTGTGTTCACTATTACACAGCCCTTTTAATGTCCGTTAGTTTTCTATACGAGATAATATTTTGATATATTCATAAGCATTGCTGACAAACATTTTTAACGCTTTATTACCCACGGATTTCAGTTTCGGAATTGAAAATCGAATAACGAGATTGATTTTTAACCCAAAGAGTGCACTCATGAACGAAAAATTCTTAAATTTTTGACTAACAGATTTTAATCCCCTGGTTTAGTGTTCTCAAATGGACAAGAATATCCATATTGGACTCTTAATTTACGACTTATGGACTTCAAAAAATTTGTATTACAATAGAAATTGAAGAAATTACTGCAGTATTTTTTGCTGGTACTTTTGAATAATGACTGTAAATATGGATACTTTGTTCATGGTAATTTGAATTTTTTCAATTTCGGATATATATCTTCCTGCAGAGTTCATATATGGGGACTGAGTGCCTTAGGTTGCCATATAGACAGACTCTTAGCTCTACACAGATGTATGTGTGTATGAATGTATGTAAGTCAGAAAGCAAGCGTAAAGGTATGGAAAATGGTATGGCAGAAAGTATGCGTAAAAGTATGGAAAAAGGTATGGCAGGAAGTATGCGTAAAAGTATGGAAATAGAAACGATTTATTATTTTGATTAAACAAGAGTTTTTAATGATTTTGAAATTGTGAAAAGTTGTTCATAAGTGCAGTGCAGAAATTAATTATATGAGTTTCCTATACTTTAATAGTATATACAAAATAAGAAATGATCAGAAACTTTGAGTTGAAAAGATCCAATTACGTATATAAGTAATACTTGGTCTCGATAGCCCAAGTCATTTCTAAATCTATAATAGAGGCATATTCTAGATCCGAAAAGTATCTTGTCCACTTTATCACATCGATACGTTGAGAGAGAAGGGCGCCCGGCGCGACAAAGCCTCCCTCGCACGATATACCTGCATCACCGCCGCGAGATTTTTATGTGCACCGCATGAGAATCATATATATATATACTATATAGCATGGGGCGGCGCGCATAGCTGTGGCTTTCGGCTCGTCGCGTTCGCGGCTTCCAGCCTCCCGTGCATAACTCGCTCTCCCCACACCCACACTGTACCTACACAGTCCAGCTGCAGGACTACACACCTATATATATATATATATATATATAATAATACAACAACAATGGGATCGTCGCGCGGCGTCAAAAGCACAACACGTGCAGCGCTCGCATAAACGGCGCGGCCGTCGTGGCCTACCACCGCGAGTTACATTGATATTAGTATATTATATATATTCGGCGCGTGTGTGCGGGTTGCGTTTTGTGTGAGCCGCTGCTGCTGCTGGATTAATTAATTAAAGCGAGAGAGAGAGAGAGAGAGAGAGAGCTGACCGTATAGAGCTTCTATATATATATATATACATATATATATGAGGGCAGCGGTCATACATGCGTTTATCCAGCCGTGAACGGCCGTTTATTCGGCTGCGCCCTCCGCGAGCGTCTCTATAAACGCGGCCTCTGATGCCGCGGCCGCTGTACCTTTATGTGTGGATAGATATACATCCCGAGCGCGCTTATTACGATGCTATATGGGTGCAGTCTGCGAGACGGTCTTTTTTAATTATTCGGAAATGCTTAAATTCGTTTTCTTCTTGATCCGTGTTTATTGCGTGCGTCATCGATTATTTGCAGCGGTATTTAAGAGTACATGGACATGCGCGGGATGTCAAAAGCGCCAAGTTGAGTAGTGGCGATGAGTTTTATTGCGATCAGTGGCGCGCGATACTTAATGCGATTATTCAATTTCTCGCCTTTGATGTAATTAACACTTTGATCTGCGTTTCTTTTTCGCAAATGAATATCGATACAAACTTTGATGAAATATTACCGAATATTGAAGCAAATAAGATATTTGCAATGAGTTCCAGCGGGACTATTGATGTTTTTATAACTACCCAAAGTATATTGTCAAGGACCCAATTCTTAGTTATCTGTTTAGAAAATTAAAATAGCTAGTCGTATTTTTACAAATTCTCTTTTCATAAAATGCGTAAAATAAACAATTCTATTCGAAGTAAAATAAATACTCAGCTCAACAATAAGCCCGTTTCCTGGTAATATTCTACCTTTAATTTGACCAACAAACCATAGCAAGTACAAAAAGCCACCTTCATTTCAGAAAATTAACCCCACAGACTGCACATTTCAAACTAATATTTCGAATTCGTCGAGAGCGCGCAGGATGTTGAGCATAGCGCGGGTCTGGCTAGCCTGGAAAGTTTCTATCTCGCGCGCACGTGCACACATGAACATAACACGCAGCGTCCAAAAGGGACAGACCAGCAACCATATACATACATATATTTATACATATATGGGGGTGTTTGAGTGTGTGTGTGTGTGTGTGTGAGTGTGATTGTGCGCGTGCGGTGATGGTAGGCGGGCAAACTTGCGAATTTGCGGTTTGAAGCCCGAGCCGCAGGCGCGCCGGCCGTTTTAAGCGCGATCGCGCCCACGGAATGCAGCTGAAGCGCGCGTGCATGTACACACCGAGAGCCGAGAGCCGAGAACCGAGAGTCGGCTGCGGCGCACGGTTTGCTGCGGCTCAGCGCCACCCGCGAGACATGTGCGCCCCTTTTATACGCATAGTTATATATAATAGGTATACGTGGATTTGTAGCCGCGGCCGGCGGCCGGCGGTCGACGGATGCTTCGCTGGACGCGGAGCCGGCTTCGTGCAGGCGCGGCTGACGCCCGTCGTATTACCTTTTTTGCACGATGATCAATGTATATTTTCGTCCTCTATTTTCATCTTTGTAAACGCCATCTGCAGATTTGCAGATTTGAAATTTTTCGCAATTACTAAGATGCCTTTTTAGATTTTTTAAAGGCATTATAATGACAATTCTTGCAGTAATGTAGTTACGAACGCCAAGTTTCAGACGAGCAAAGTATTTATTAATAAATTATTTGAGTTTACCTAAAGACTATCCTCTAGAACTTTAAATGTTGTCTTTATCACGGCATAATAAATAGTTAACTAAACAATATAGATAAAGCTGAAAACCTATGAGTAAGAAAAATTCATTCATATTTCTCAGTATTTCCAAGTTCCAACTTGTAAATTGCTCAAGATTACGACGTGTGATATAAAAACAATCTTATTATTCACAATATGATACTTCTACCGAATCACTAATCGGTGTATAATATTATATTAAAGAAGGTAGAAAATACATACAGTAGTATAAGAAAATCGTGAAAAAAACAGCGATGGACTGTGAATGGAATCATCTGTCGATAAGTCAGATAGAGAGGGAAAGAGAAGAAGAGAAAAATTAAGTAGACGAAGAAGAAGAAGAAGAAGAAGAAGAAGAAGAAGAAGAAGAAGAAGGAGAAAAAAATAATGTCTAAGGAGACTCACCTTTCTTTACGTGAAGAATGTCCGCTGGATCGGGAGGAAGGGCCGTACAATGGCTCGGACTTAAGCTCGGTTGCAGAGAAGAAAAAGGACTACCTGCTCCGGACGGATACCTGGTTGCACGAAAAAAAGACGAAATTCAGATTCTTTCCCAAATCCTCGATGGAAATCTATTGCCATGATTTTTCTCAACTGGCTCTTTTAATTATACTATCTCTAATCCATTTAAAGGTCGGAATAATCTAATTTAAAATGAACATTTAATTTCTTCAAAATGATTTATTTTATTAAATTATATAGAAATTTATCAACTTTATCTCACATGTATCCGCAGCATAAAGAGTAAATTAGAATATCAGATCTATCAAATTTCGAGATATTTTCATTTAGTGTATACTCGTGTATAAAAAAAAAGCCTATTGTAATAATAAGACTTAATAACGGTCGAACAACAATAATTGAGAGAGGCTGAGCAAGAAAAAGCAAATTAGATAGAATATTACCATGGGTTGGGTCTAGGCCAGCCGGTGCTCTGGCCATTGAGTAACCTCAGCTTGTCGTAGACGCTCTCCGCTGGACTCGCCGCGCCCACGCCGACGCCAACGCCGACGCCCACCGAGCCGACGCCTGGCTGCTGCTGTTGCTGCTGCTGGTGCTGCTGGCGCTGCTCCTTCTGGGCCGCGAGGTTCCTCAGCACCCTGTTGATCGACGAGACCTGCGGCACAAGCGTCGGGGCCTGATGTCAAACAAAATTGCGCCAGCTGCTGGGGACTGGACAACTCGGGGATTCTGATGCGCGATGCTTAACGGCCCTTAACTTTGCTTCCCTTTCATTTCCCTCGTTTAAACCCTTTTCATACATTTTTCACAAGTTTTCGTATTCTATAATTCTACAATTTAGTGTAAATGCTTTCTCGTGATACTCGATTCACGCTATAAGAAAAATAAAGTATAAAATAAGTAAATGGATGCCATGAAAAGTCACCATTGAGCATTTTTTCAATCACCTTACAAACCGAGGCTACGAAGGACAGTCCACCTAAACGAGGCTTACGCAAAATGTAACATCGTCAGAGCCAAGGAAAACGAGGAAGAATAATGCGAATTATGTGGCGTATCAAATAGGCGAGGTATTTGACAGTCTGAGCCGCTTTGCCGTGCGCTTGGCCGAACATCGCGTATCGGTGCCGATCTGCTCATGCGTGTCTCTCGACACTAACGAGAGAAACATACTCGTATATGTACTCGTATATGTACTCGTATATGTACTCGTATATGCATATAATTCATATTTATATATATGTATATATATTGCAGAGAAAATTTAGCCAATTTTCGTATTATCTTTTATACATATAGATGTCAATGTGAATTTAAATATCAATAATCTTGAATCTCGAAATTTGCCGATGATAATAATTAGTTTCTGAAACGAGTCATGAGATCTACGTTTGTATTAAACATGAGAGCGAGCTTTGTACGAATATAAAATATATTAATTTGAAGTAATTGAAATCAATTGGAATCATATTATTTGGAAGTTTATCAAGCCGATTAAGTATATATAGAAGAAATTCTCATAACAATTAGCCAACGCGCTGCACATATCTCGTAGGTTGAAATTCATATTACCTACATCGATTTCCATCACGAGCGTCCCTCTGCAGTATTGAAATGTCATTAAGAAAAAAAGAAAGAAGGAAGAATCACATACACGTAGGTATAGGAATATTTCCACGTCAGTCGGTGTCTCTCGTTCAGGTTTTTTTTTCCGCTCCCCGCGCCGCGAGTCTGGCATTTTATTCCCGTGTCGCGCAGCAGCTCTCGAGCCCCTCGCACCGGTTTATATCGGATTTATAATAAATACGTAATGGGGTGAGAGCGAGCGGGAGACGCGAGGACAGCGATATACACAGGCGCTGAAGGAGTTGACGAGAGAGTGAGAAAGAGAGAGAAGCGGTGCTCGATGAAATGCGACGAGAGCGGTAATTAAAACGATGCCGAAGCTGAAGCTTCTGCCGAGGGAGTTAATTACCTCCGGCTTCAATTATATACACACACTCCCCCCTTGCCCCCCAAACGTCTCTTCTGTCACTTTCTCTCTCTCTCTCTCTCTCTCTCTCTCTCTCTCAGCCACTCCAAGGGGACTGCATACCCTTATACGTATACACGTGGGTATACGGTTTCGCGAGATACGCGTATGACGATATGCTGCAGTTTGTTTTCTCCTTTGCTTTGGTTGTTGCTTTTTTTTATGCGACGTGTAGCTGGGACCTCGTCGGATTCGTGATATCTTTAAACGAGCGCCTGTGCGTGTAATACAGAGTCTTTTGTGCAATGTATAGTCAATCGGTGAAATATAATTTCAATTAAGAATCGATGCTTGCTATACGAGCGGATGTGCGGCTCGTCAGACTGAAAGCTACACGTTACACTTTTCTTTTCTTTATAGCGCCTCTCGCTTTGGCGCGAGCTACTTTTTACTACACGATGGGTGCAGTGTACTATTTTGCCAATATTAGCGCTTAAAATTATTCTTTTCGTCCTTTAACCGGAAAATTTGAAGTATTTGAATAATCTCAGATGTATATATGCAGGTCAATTAATCGATAGGAAATTGTTTATTGTAGTTCCAATGAAAAGTAATAAAGAAAGGCATAAAAAGTAATAAAGAAAGGCTGCGAAGATAAAACTTTATTTTACTCAAGTTTTACTTTTAGTGCGCGCGAATCAAAGACTCGTACTCTCTTGGATTTATCGAAGGAATGACACTTTCAAGTGCGTCGTTTTTTTTTTGCTATTTGGCGCGCGGACTGCAAAGCAAGTCGAAGAAATGAAAAAAGAAAATTGATATTTTTAGAGAAATTTGATAGGCAGGAAATCGATTACATCAAATGATTTATACAGATCCATTACTTTTGATGAAAATGTTCATATTACGTATTTCAAATTGAGCTCTGCACTCGGCAGATTTATTACCAATCAGCACTGAAAAATTAATCCAAATATTCGTCCGCCCTGCAGAATCACGCGGCTGCGAGCCTTATTTTCGTGGCGTAGGTACTCCCTCTCCTCTTTTGTTCTTTCGCTCGCTCTTCCAAGACGACTCGCAGCACCAGCAGCAGCAGCAGCATTTCGCGTACTATTTTTCAGAGCGGCGGCACAGGCGCTTCTGTCACTTACACTCCGTATAAATCGCGCCGGGCGAAGCCGTAAAAGACTTTGCTCCGTACCAGAAAAAGAGGAAGAGAGAAGAAGAAACTCCCTCTGTACATACATATATATATATATATATAGAAGAGAGAGAACGAGAGAGAAAGAACAACTCTTCTGCGCCCGATAGTCCGGTAATTTATGCCCGTGCGCCAACGACGCGACTATACACGCGACTTTTCTCTCTCTCTCTCTCTCTCTCTCTCTCTCTGCTCGTTTACTTTCTTCCTTGGCCAGAAAGAGGGAGAGAGAGAAAGAGCGTGGATCTTTTATACGCGGAAGCTGATACGCGCAGCCTCCGGAGCGCTACATGTATTATGGATACATAGTCCTGGTGCAGCGCTGCTGCATGAATGCATGCACGGGTGGGGATAAGAGAGAGAGAGAGAGAGAGAGAGAGAGAACGTGTTGTTACTTTTGCCGTGCAGGGTTGGAATTCTGAGAGGATTGCAAGGGTTGCACAGAGTTGTTTTCCGAGGCTGTCGCATTTGTCGAAGATTCGTTTTGAACGAGTGCAGATGCATGGACAACAGTTTCTTTTCTACAAAAATCTCTGCGAATATCAACTTCAACGAGATTTAAAAGTAAATCTTAAACGATGCCGAGTAGGTCGATACAGGACTGACCGTACATTTATATAATATAATATACTTATACTATTGAAAAGAATTGATGAATTATCGAACAAAAGAATTAGAATAAGTAGAAATATCGCGGATAGCAGATAACATGAATAAAAGATGCGCGCAAATGCATGTCCGGGTGGATATATAAGGTCGTAGGAGATGGACTTTTCATTCCAAGAAAAATTCTGAATCGAGATGATCTGGAAGAGTCGGCCACTAATCGTATGGCCGATGCAGTCCCCCCTTGCCTCCACACACGCACACGCACACACACACGTACACTCAGAGAGTATAGAAAAAGAACGAGAGATGTGGCGTATAGTAGCAGCGCAAGCTTATTTTCACCTGCCGCACCAGCAGCAGCAGCAGCAGCAGCAGCAGCTCGTGGCAGTGGTCGGGAATTACACGCTCGCGCGCGAGATTGGCCGTGGGATATGTCATTCCCCCGGAGGTTTTCCCGGACCCCATTCCACACGTCACGGCATCACGGCGTTGAAACGCCCTGACGTGTCTTGGACCCGTGCCGAGAGAGAAAGGAGAAGGAGAGAAAGAGAGAGGGAGAGAGAGAGAGAGAGAGAGAGAACGTATGCGAGGCATAGCCCTATATATATTCGAATCGTCTGCATCCACCAAAGTTTCTCTACTGTACGTTTCGCCCTCAGCTTTCTTTCTTTATCTATTATTCACTGGGATGTATGGCCATTACAATGAATGACTTATATTGCGGTTGCTTGCATTAGTTTGCTGAAGATTGAGTTTTAATAAAAATCTTTGATGAAACAAGTGCAGGAGTGACAGAAATATTTCGTCGATGGAATATTAAACTCAAGTTCTTATTGAATTAAAGATATAAGAATCATAGATAATTTAAAAATTTTAAATTTTTTAAATATAGCGATATTTTGCATAGGTACGAGTATTATTATTTAAGAGAAATTTCAAGTAAAAAATCAAATTTAAAAAGAAAAAAATAGGAAATTCAATTTTAAAACAATCAAGAAGTTTCAAACTCCTGTCGTGGGTTCGCGGCAATTTAGGTTTCCTTTCTGATGTCGCTTTTGAAAGGTATAATACGCGTGCGCACCTATAGATTCTTTTGGCCGCTCGCGTCAAGAGGCCGCAGTGGAAAAAGGTGCAAGACAGTTAAGACTGTACCGCGCGACGCTGCCGCCGCCGCCGCCGCCGCCGCCTGTTCGATACGCGTGCAATATGTATACTATAGGTACCTGGGTGAACGATTCTTGACAGCCTATTGTTAGGCGCTATGGCATAGTGCGCCATGCCGAGGGGAACGCACTGACGCGACCTTTCACAGAAAACTCAAAGTCAATCATCGCCTGCAGTCAGTCATGCGGCCTAATTTGAGAAAATATTTGAGCTCTCTTCAGATGTATACTCGGACGTATGGCCTGATGATCGATCCACCCGAGGACCGCGATCTTGGAATAGGTAATAATTATGCAGAAGAACGTGTGTTTTGTATGTCAACCGTTTTACATTTCAGTTTAGGAATAAATTATGGCATTTCAATCAGAAAAATGATTAAGTGGTGCATCATTCATTGAATTTAGCATGTTTAAAATTAATTTATTATATAACGTTTACTGAGCGAATAAAACATTATTTATACTTGTATAATATTTCGAGCTCCATTAATCGTACCATTAACGAAAAACAAACACAAAAAAAGATCGTTACGAGCCTTTTGAGGAAAGCAATATGAAACAATACGAGAGTTTGAATTGACATGCGGGGCTCGAAAATCCAGTCTTCTCGATCTAAGATGACAGCCTTGAGAATGAAAGACAAAAGTAGACCCTGACGAGTGAAGTGGCGCGCGACATATGACAAACCGGAGAATGCAAAGTAGCCGGCCGCGGGCACTAAAATTGACAAGTCCTACCGTTTATTTACCTCGCGCGTAAACGCTACCGAATCAAAGCAACTATATACATCATACATCATATTACAAGCCATAAAGAAAGAAGGGGAAAGGGATTTAAAGGGGAAAAGAACCCATGCACTCTCGGACACTCGACGTCGTCGCGCGTTCAATCGTCATTTGTCCCCCGCGTTTCCTTCTCTCTCCTTGTGTATTTTTCTGTGGAATTCAACTTCCTACCTCTCGAGTGAGAGAGAGAGAGAGAGAGGGAGAACCCCCCGAGGTGAACTGGTTTTCGCCGCCTGTATTGTCGAGCGGGGATTTGTGCGACGCGTCGGGGGAGCGAAAAACCAATGTGCCGCAGGCGGCACTTGACGAGTCCTTGGGTTAAAGGGTTTTTCGGCGCGGTTTCACTGCGGCTAATGCACGCAACTATAAATATATATATATGAGCGGTGCTCGCTTAATGCGCCAGTTGTTAGATCCGCTAATTTTCGTGCAAGTGTCGAGGCTAATTTTCGATCGGTGTTTTGTGTCGCGGCGGCGTATAACTTTGGAGACTCCCTAGCTTTGCACCGTCTTTGCGCCGTTGGGAAAAGTAATGCCTATCTTGGTGATTTGTGCTTAGGATCAGTCGAAAGAGAATATTTACTCATTTGGAGAGAAATGTATTGTTTAAACGGTATTGATTCTATTACGTAATCATTTCATATTCGGTTTGATTTTGTTCGCTTGTATACAAATAATAGTAGCGTAAAGTTACGCTAGTTCATTAGTAACGGTTTACATTACATCAGCGAGCCTCGATTACAATAGATGTAAACCAACATCCAATTCACGATATTCAGATCTCATATTCTCTAACAGATATTCAATGTTAATTAACTATTCAAATCACGCTACACTGCACTCACACACGCACACTCTCACTCTCTCATTCTGTAAAAAAACGTGAATCCGAACAATTACTAATTACATCCAAAAGAAACACATTATTACACTTTACATGTTTGAAACACTGCAGTAATAACGTCCTTTGTCCCTTATACATCGACTTGGCGCATTTGGGAAAAAAATATTCGCAGCATTGCAAGGTGTCTGAAGCTACTTCTCCTTTTAAACCAAGACAATACATTCGCGGTTAATTACAGAATCGCATTTTTACACGTGCGGCACGAGTCGCGGTGCACTTGGCGCGAATACAAGCTGCCCCCCTCCGAGTGCAGTGCAAGCGCGTAAGCACAGGCGCTAATTAAGGCTCGACCTTCGCTGACAAATACTTATAAGGACGAGAGGCTGCGAGCGCCACTTGAACGCCTTTCAATCGCAAAGAGCATCGTTATCAAACGCTGCAATCAAATCGCATCGTATACGCCTGCGGTGTACAAGAGCGAGCTTTCAATTGGTGCGACGCGCAGGCGATACTTATGCACTAGCGCAGCTACTATACGCGTATTCGCATGAAAGGGATCCGATCTGTATTCTTCGCCCAGCTTGCATTATGTTCCATTCACTCTCTCTCTCTCTCTCTCTCTCTCTGAGTGTGTGTGTGTGTGTGTGTGTGTGTATTCGCTTATTTAGCTTAGCCCGTAGATGACTGTAGGGTGCGAAATCGACGCCGTTCGAAGCGATAAAAAGCGAATGATGCGCGGTAAGCAGCGCGATTTGCGAAAAAAAAAAAGAATCATTGATGACGATGTCGCGGGGAATGATTTTCCCATTCGTGGTGAATGAGGTGAACGTAGCGAGCATTTGGTGGTGCTGTCATTTGTTAAATGCAAGTTTTTTAAAAGGAGCTTCAATTAAGGATTCATCTTTGCGAATCGAATTGCATAATGGATGAATATTGTGCAATTCGATTCGATAATCGGATTATTATTAACAACAAATATATTTTATTCTACGATTTATTTTTATACATGAATCGTAATAAAATTTATCTTCATTCATACACCAAGTAAAATGAATGGAGAAACTAAAAAAAAAAAGTTATTTTTTCAGAATTGAGTTCGATATCGGGTATATAAAACCTACACATATTATATAATACCTTTCATACTAGTTTCTCTATATACTGCACATCCTAATCATACTATATTTGTCAGCAATTTTTGCCTATTCGTGGCTTTACGTCTAACTGTACCCCATGTAACTGCGCCTTTATTTAACTGTTCCATCCAAGCTCTCCTAGTCACCTCCCGTATACGTACGATACATATAGCTAGACGCTTAGGCAGGACGTGGAATCATGGCCCTTCGCAGGGGCTTAAAATGCGGATCGATGGAATTAGCATGAAGTGCGAAGTGCGGAGAGAAAGAGAGAAACCCTAACAGAGACGTCACGCGTTTATATATATAACACGGGGGCATGAATGCGGGTTTGAGGGGTGTCGGAGAAAAGAGTACGGAAGAGAGAGAGAGAGAGAGAGAAAGAGAGAGAGAGAGAGAGAGAGCGAGAGAGACGAAAGCTAAAGAGCGAGACGGAGATGAAAATTGTATGTGGAGAAAGAGGGAGAGCACAAACAAACGGACTACCACGTATGTAAATATACATGTTCGGTGATTATTACGAAGGGAATATAGAGTTATAAGAGCGGGATGCGATGCTTTATCTCTTATGGGAGCATTTATCCTGATGGAGCGTATTAAGGAGCTGATAGTCTGCATTGTTTAAGAAACTCTTAACGCTTTTATCTTTTCTTCATTTTTTACTCAATTAGAATATAAAAGAAATATTTATGAATGATTTAATTGCAGTGACAAAATGACACCGGGATCAAGAAGAAGAAAACGGGCAGATAAAATCGAGGATAAAATATAATAATAATTTCACGCCTTAATATTACTAAATTAGAGTGAAGTACTCTAGAGTAAAAAAACAGAAAAAAGAAAGCGCTACAAGCTCCGCCTGCACAAGTCGCACGACCGAGATATAAAAAGAGCGAGTACTGCAGCGGCGGGGATGGCTAGCTACGAACTGCAAGAAAAGAAGATCGCATCTTTGGCTAGAGACGCCATAATATTGTCTCTCCGTGACGCCTCGGCATAATGCCTTTTCCCTCTCTCTCTCTCTCTCTCTCTCTCTCTCTCTCTCTCTCTATCGCGAGTATAAAGAGACGGACGAATTGTCGTCGCCGCCGCTGCCGCCAAGTAAAGAGGGTGCAGAGGCCCGCGCGTGTGGCGTCGCAAGGGGGTTGCTATACGCGTTCTCTTCTTCTCTCTCTCTCTCTCTCTCTCTCTCTCTCTCTCACATACACACACACACACTCTCTGGGGACGCGGGTGGCATTCAGGCCACTTCCATCGCTGCTCCGCGGCAGAGTCTAGTGTATGTGCAGTACCGGCACAGCAAAGAATATCTGCACAGATGACGCGAGCTGCGAATGCTGGGATTCGCGTGAAAAAGTGTTTGTTGAGTACTTGCGAGTGAAAAATCTCTCTATCGAGTTAATATTGAGCTTGACTTACTTAAGAAATATTGTTTTTGATACGGGTTATCCTTTTTTATATGTTTGAAAGGATTTATGTTAGAAAAATAGCACCCTCCAATACAATCCACGTAAAAAAAACATCAAATCAGTGAAAAAGGCATTATAGAATATATATGTATAGAAAGTGCGAAGGAGATGAAGAAGCCGCGCGTATAAGCTCGGCTCAGAGCTTTATTACTTGAGAAAATGTTCGGAAGAGTCATGGTAACGCGCTCGGACACGAGCATGAGCGAGGGAGACAGAGAAGAGAGAGAGAGAGAGAGAAAGGAGGAAGGACCTCGGCGATATTATCTCGAGCTCGTGCACGCTCCTTGTATACATATATTGTTGCCTGCCTACGGTATGTACGGTACGGCCCGATGGCCAGCGGAAGAAAAGAGATAGGGAGTGGAAAGGGAGCCTTTAAATAATCCGACGGATTCAACGATTAAGGGATGAGCTAGCGTGTAACTAATTTATTTCGCTTGCCAGACTTTTATTAGGCGGATTCTTATCGCGGCCGCGCGCGTCCTACGTGCTACAGCAGCTCTTAACGTGGCGGATAAGTGATTCTTGATGTACAGCTATTGTGAGTCGCAGTGTATCTTGTGTGCAGGGGCTTTGAACGAACGTTTTTTTTCATCTGTTATAAAGGAAGGTTCTTTTTTCCATGCCTCGGCGGCATTGACGGATCAGTCGTTCTTGCTTCAAAGATATATCTTTGATACTGCATCAATTATCATGCATACATCTATTTCGTAATGATTTCGATTTTACTTGAATCATATATTTTGCGTTATACCCTGCACCACCTATACCTACTGTTCCATATTCCCTTATTGTGTATATACAGTAGTCGTAGCATACAAAAGTCATCTACATCTCATATCATATTGCATTCGGATCTCTCGAGTTTTGAGCGCGATCATCCGTGCGATAATAGGTGGCATTCCAATGTTAGCTTATATACAAGGGCCCCGATCGAGACAATAACTGCACCTCTAGACGAAGGTACGTTATAGGATACATACGTTGGGCACGTGCCGGGAGCGAAATTTCATAACCTGTCATTAGGCCACCCTCCAGAGCACACACATGTATACACACACACACACATACGCAGAGTCTCGTGTCTGTATTGCGTAGTGCGAAGCAGAAAGAACGCCAGAAGTCAAGAGAGCAATATATAGCGACTCTCCGCAGTGCGCGCTGCACTTATATAATATAATAGGCACAGATGTCGAAATGACAGGTTACGCGTTGTAGCGGCGCTTCTATGTTTGTCGGTAGATGAACGCGACCCTCCGCTTAACCGAGTGTGCGGTTCGCGCTGCGGGAAAATTAAGGTATCTTCTGATTTGGGGGTTTCGAGTTTCGTCGAGGCTGTTATTTTGATCCGCGCTGTATCGATCCCTCGTTACACATATATATGTCCTGTGGAGCTGCAGCTGTTAAACGTTTTTTATCGACGACCCGACAAGTGATCATGCAGACAGTTTATAGATTTCGTGAAAGTCAGTTAAGCTAGTGTATACTGAATTTCTATTGAAAATAATTAGAGTTACTTCTGATTACTTCAGATTTTTTTAAATTTAGTAGTAGCGCGCTATAGTATATGTAACGTGCATCGGTGTATATACCTCGCACTTTATTTATTAAGTATTTATTTGAGTTTATTCTAATGGACCAATTCTCAATTACTTATTACTTTGTGTAATGTATCGCATGAAAAGCCCACTGCAAAAAATATGCAACGAACAAGTACATCTTTCCCTCGTCGCAAGATCGATATTTACATTTTTCCCATAAACATCGGATCAGTCGTTTCCCTTGCACGCGCGTCTCTCCCACACGTACCTTCCACGGCTTCCACTTATTCCAAACTATCACATGCGCTACACATGCCGAGGTGCGCACACACACACACACGTATAGTCGGGTAAAACTTCAATTTCTCGCCAATCAGTCGCAAATTACGTGTCGTAACGAATTCGGCTATCTTCCCTCTCTCTTCGGCGGCACGCGGCACGGATTTTCGCGCTCGAACGTCCACCCTCTGGCGCGCGTGGGAAATCCGCAGTGTGTGCAGAGGGTCGGCCGACAAAAAAGTGTAAGAGAGAAAAAAAGGATAGAGAGAGAGAGAGAGAGAGAGAGAGAGCGTGTAATACTCCGAGATACAGCTTTATTAAGGGTGTTGCCGGCCCCGAGTGTGCAGTGCGAGAGTAGCTGCAGTAGATCTGATAAGATATATATATAGAGGACTAATGCCGTCACGCCTCTCGATGTGTACAAGGGAGTCCGCTGTGTACTTTGACGATTCCAGTTTCATTCTAGGCGTGTTCGACTCTGCGGCGGCTCCTCGATTTATACGAGCTCTTTTCTCTCGTTTTGGAAAGCCCCAGTCCCGTGTGCACCGTCACTCTCTCTCTCTCTCTCTCTCTCTCTCTCTTTTATCCTGACCGCTGCAGTGTTTTTTTCTGCTTTGTAGGATAAGAGCGATTGCCGTTCGATATCATGATGTTTATAGCTTGATTGGTTTGTTTTTCTGATTTTATTCAAAGTTTTTTTTATGCGAGAATCATTTGTTTTCTGTTCAATTTGATTTAGTAGATTGTAAATCTAGATTTTAGCTCGATTGGCAATTTCTTCTTTATATTGTTTATTATAATTTTTATTCTGCATATGGGAATAAGTCAAGACTCGTTGTAGTACATCGCATACACGACACATTTACGCTTCTCAATAAAATCGATATATTTACACAGCACGTAAGTTATCGAAGCAGGCAATTCGAGCAGGCAAAAACTCAGCAGCAGCTCCTCTCTTCAACATTCTCAAACAAGCACTGCAGTCACGTCCAGAGAGTTTAAAAAAACCGTCGTCATCCGACGCGCCTATATAAAACATCACACACACACACACACACACACAGAGAGAGAGAGAGAGAGAGAGAGAGAGAGACGCGCGCACACGCACATACACAAACACAGACACACAGGCACGCAAAGCCATCGTACCGCACCTATATAGACGCGCACGAACAACTAAAGGGCACGCGCTCAACTCGCAAACGAACAACGCGAGCTACAGCGGCGATTCTCTGTGCACATGTACGCTCGCATGTACGTATATAGCTATGGGAGCACGCGCATACGAGCCAGAAAGAAAAAGGCGGAATTCGGCGGAATTACGCGGCCGCGTAAACAAACAAAGAAGCGGTGCAGCAGCGGCAGCAGCAACAGCGGGCCAAGGTTGTGTCCCGATGTTGATGTACACGCCATCCACCAGCTGGGGGATACACAAATTACATTTAAATAGAACGCGCCGGAACGCCAGGCATTCGCAATTTAAACCGGTGAGCCTCGGCCTCGGCATCGGGACTGTGGGATCGAGGGGAAGGGAGGGCAAGGGAGGGGTGGGGAGGGGGGAGAGAGATACTGGCATAAAAGAGAATCAAACGTAAAGGGGTGGCTGCAGTAGCGTGCGCCGACTGAAGAAGGAGTCCGTCTGTCTGTAGTTGGTCCGTGTGTCTGTGCATAGTTGGGGGATGATAGCGAGTTTTTAGGATTGAGAGGCGAATGAGACTCGAGAGGCTCTGCAGAGGGACTCGCTGGAGGTGACGCTAAGTAGCTGCGGCTCGGAGGTAATGAGATGGTTGATGAAAATTCCTCTTTTCCTTCTGTGCAGCCGTGTGTTGCGTTTTGAATCGAGTCCTGAGGCTGACGATGCTGCTGTGCTGTTTACTTGTGCTTTCTGTATCGTATGTCTATTTTAGCGATATTTTTATTTCATATGGTAAACGATAGGTGTGCAGTAAGTAAGAGGGATAATTTTCCGGTACATTACATATTCACTTCGATAAAAAGTGCAAATAAGAAAGAAGTCTTTTCATGTCAATAAATACAGGCTATTCGCAATTTATGACTTTATTCTCGAAACATTGTGCTTATTTCTTTTTATATTTGCTTATATTATTGATGAGTTTACCATTAAAAAGTGAGTCAAAGAGTACACGAAATTAATTGAAAGGTTGTTAGTATCGTTACAAGAACTGCAATTAATTCCAAATTGATCACTTTTTTTTAATCGCAAAGAAGAAAATAATTAAAGTCCGATAAGCAGAAAATCCCGGCATGAGACACAGAGGCCCGCGCTACACCAGCTCCTAGTCACAGCGTTTTAATCTGTGCCTGCACGACGGGCCGCCCATATATAATACACATCTCCTCTATATCTCCTCTATACCTACTATAGGAGAACAGTCGCTGTGCACATCGTATACTGCAAGCAAGTAAGCGGCAGAGAGAGAGAGATGAACGATATGCGTGCGCAGACTGTAGCCCCCGGTTCATATAAGTATATACGGTAGACGTGCGGTGTTTAGCGGCGCAGCGGGCGGTTCCTCTCGAAAGAGACCGGCGAGTGCGAGGGCGGCCCCCCTTTTCTTATACATATACCAAGAGAGAGAGAGAGAGCTGCTGCCAGCTATACCGCGCCACGCGTCGGCCTTTATTGCCTTTCCAGAAGAGGCAGATATTGGAGGAGGAGGAGGAGGAGGAGGAGGAGGAGGAGGAGGTAGCTAGCAGCTTTCAATCGCGAGAAGCGCTTTTTATTGCTCGCCGGTGATAATTGGAATGGCGCGGGCGGTGCGTGTGGCTGGCGACGGGGAGAGGGAAGGCAGTTGGCAGTAGTAGGAGAGTTTTGCTTTGTACGAATATAGGATGTGCGCGCTTTGATTAGAGAGGATGTATGTGTGTGTGTGTGTGTGTGTGTGTGTGTAGTTGCTACTACGAGAGAAATGCGGGGAGTCGTCGGAACTAGGCATTGCTATATCGGGCTAATTTGTTAATGGCTGCTGGAGCCGCATAATATAGTCTTGGAGGATCGATGATTTTCCGACGACCGTAAATTAACTATGCGGCGAGCTTGACTTATTTTTCTTAAACGAATTGAATAAAATTAATAACGACTTAAGCTACTGCAGTTATACCTATAAATGACAATGCAACAATTTCATCTTTCAACTGCATAATATTATATCCCTGTATACTGAATTTTAAGGAAATTAACTACAGATATTAAATGAAAATTGTTCCGATTCTTTTTTTTTTTTTAAGCTATTATGGTATTAACGAGGTTAATAAATCTCGTTACATTCCGCAGAATTTATGCAGCGCTATCAACTTATTGTCGCGAAATTTAATCTGCTTAACGGTGCATACCACAATTATCGAGCATCGTTCAAGGAATTTTCTTTGTCTCTTATACGAAGCCCAAATTCCACGCGCGAGACCGAAAATTTGTTTTCTCCAAAGAAATCAAAAGCCGCGCACCGGCGAGTCTCTACTCCGATGTCGAATATAGTGTATATCTACATTCGAGATTGCAGCGAGATAACTACACGCTTCTCGGACTTAAAAATGAGAGAACAAGGGGAGGGAGAGAGAGATGAAGGTTTCTCTCTCGGCTGTCAAGCAAAGACAATGTGCTGCCCTGATGTAAAACGATATCCTTCTCGCGGTGCGGCCGCGCTCCTTATGCCTCGCTCCTTGTCCGTACCTATATAATAGATAATATAGCGCCTACATTCCGCTTGGGTCGAGACATATACTCTTTCTATCCGTTATGTACATGCGAAAGAAGGAGGCCAACACCTACGATAATTATGCATAAACAACTTTTGATAGCTATGAGCTCGTTAAATAAATCGAAATTTTTATATAGCTGTAGAATAGCCAACGTAATTAGTTTACTTGCACGCTTAAAGCGAAATGCGATTGTCTTTACTATAGTCCCCGCCTATACTTAAATATTTACGCGGCTTCCACACTTTTTCAGCGGAATGCATCAAGAAAACATCGATTCACAGTTTCTTTCTTTTTTTTTTGTCAAACCTCCTTAATGTATGTCAGCGATAGAAAAAGATAAAGAAAAACCGGTCGCGCGAGAGAGAGAGAGGGAGAAAAGGAGAGAGCTGAAGCGAAGTAAAACTCGACATTTACATCAAGCAAGTTGGCTGCACTCGTGATTGGACGAGACAGCTGATACGGTGGTTGAACCCGTATACCAAAGAGAGAGAGAGAGAGAGAGAGAGAGAGAGAGGCAGAAAGATCACATGGTGTCGGCACAGCGCGGCGTTGATTGCGAGGCTCGCGCGAGGCACGGCCCCGGTGTAGAATTTCCCTGTATATATACATGCGGCGTCGGCGACGACGACGACGACGACAACGACGGCCTCAGTGGTTTACAGCTGACGTTAGCTGCCGCGACAGCGCGGGGAGATGGAGGAGAAAGAGAACGGAAAGAAAAAGAGCTGCTGCTGCTGCGGCCTTTCTTGGAATACTGGATAAACGAACGAGGAGGGAAGTATTTCTTCGTACGATGAATGTGGCCGACATGACTGGATTACTTTGGAATAAATCGCTGACAATGTGTCGCGTATAGAAAACAGTGCTAATGATCGTATAATATATGTTGTATAAGGAAAATGTACATCGATCTTTTCAGATTTCAGAGCCATCAGGAACATCAGGAATGATTGTTCTGCTAATAAGATCAGAATAAGTACATAATTCACTTTATTGTGTTCGATTGTTATTCACACTTAATTAATCAAACTGATAAACGAATGGATTTCAATATTATTATCGCAAATAAATCAATCAGCAGTGAAAATTTCTATTATAACTCCTTTCGAAGAAAGTAATAAGCAATGAATAGTTCGATAAGTCAATTATAAAAGACGTTGTACTTACTTATAATAGAATAGAATTGCTCCAATTAATGTGTTGAATTTATTCAACTGACTCTGCCACCAACTGCACGATTCTTTATCAGCAGATAACACAATAAATCGATCAATATCATATAGACGATAAAAGTTACTATTAATATCCACCGCGACTTTTCCCAACACTTGCGATAGCTATAATACTATTGATAATACTATTGATTATGGAAACGGCGCTGCTTACCTTGCGCGGGTAATAAAGTCACAAGATTGCCTAAATCAACAGAGGGAGAGGCTCAAAAACAGCGCTTAAAATACAGCTGAAAAACATTTTTCTAAAGAAAAGCGAGTGCGCGCGCGACTCGTTGGATGGAAAAGAAAAGAAAAGGAAAGAAAAGGGAGGAGAGGACCGGGGGGAGGGAAGGAGGGGAAGGAGGGGGAATAAAGAAGGTGAAAGAAGGAAAATAAAGACGAAGACGGGAGTAGTAAAGAAAGCAGAAGCAAGAGAAGGAGGGAGATATCGTCGACGTATGGGCGGACGAGGGAAGTTAGTACCGCGAACGTTTCGGGGCACCGCGAGGAGAGAGAGAGAGAGAGAGAGAGAGAAAATACATAATGCAGTAGCCAAGCCGGACGTCCCCGACACTCCCTAACTCACGTACCTAGACTCATTCCACAGAGTTCGAGTGTCTGCGCGAGCGTGTGTGTGCGTATGTGTGCGGAGGAAGGCGAGGAGGAAGGAATATAAGAAGTGGCTCCTCGGCGCGACGCGAATTAAATGCAAGGAACTGGGATGATCTTTTATGCGTGCGCGTGTGCTTGGACGAAGGGAAATATTAGATGGAAAAATGCTCTGGCCGAGTCATCGTTGTATTGCGCCGCGATTAATTGTGACGAGTGAAGAGGAAGAGGTGCAGTATACCGAAATGCTTATCGAGATGAAAATAAAAGAGATACCCAGAGGCGCTAGTTTCGAGGGCAAAATGAAATTTCGAAGGGGGCGATAAAAGAGCTGGAGAGAAAAATCGCGCACTGCAGTGGGAAAGAGAGTCGCATTGATTTACGCTCTGCGGAGGAGGAAAGTCGCTCCTTCGTTTTCCGGAGCAACGGAGGCCGGCCGGCAACAATTCACTCGGCTTGGATTCCCGGAGCCATTCATTACAGGTCGAGACCAGCTGCTTCTGCTGCTTCTGCTGCGGTGGGACTTATACTACTAACAGTGGTGGACCGTATACAGGCGTGCTAGGATACTTGCTGCTACGGCAAGAGCCGCGAAAAAGAAAATCGCTGCGAAGCGATTGGACGGTCTTATCAGCTTGAGAGCTGCGCACCTCGGTTTTATGGCGAAATTCTAATTGCGGAGATGCCACTGGCTGAGTGTTTTAATGACCTTCCCGATGATCGTAGCTCAGAGGAGCTTGACAAAATCGTCTTGGATATATTTTATTAAAATAGCTACTTTAGCTGTTTTATAACATGTGAATTTGTTTCATTGCTGTATAATATTATGAAAAGGTTTATTGAATATAAAGTTTCCTGGATTTCGAATAAAAAGTTGAAAGCTGCTGAGAAGTTTAATAATGCGTTACAAACTTTTGGTAAGCGCGAGAACTTGCTGATCCGTTTAGTCAGCGTCTAACTTCTGCCAAACATCAATTACACCCAAGACGTATAGAAAAAGTTGTCGGTACACAGTTGCGTTTTTTCCCTTACTCAACGACTTTATCCCAGCTTTCTTTTTTTTATTTCTATCATCTACCTGTTCGATATGACACCGTGCTTTTTATTGAGGATACCCAGGGACGCATTTAAATTTTATCAAACGCAAAGTACAAAATGTAAAGAGTACAAATCATTATCGAAAAAAAAAAAAGAAATCTTGAATACGTATATTTGCAGGGAATTTATAAATTACACTCTTTTCGCGGAAAATCAAAGCAGGCGTAAAAGCCACGAAAAAAGAGATATCGAGCTAGGAGATTCCGAATTACCTTCATCCTGCACAAACAATTAAGCGTGCTCAGCGAGAGAACGCGAAATAATTCATAGGAAAATTAATAAAATTCGAATGCATACAACGCGGGCGAGAGAGGAAAAGCCGCGACGGGAAAACAAACGAAAAAACAAACTCGGCACTGCACACAACGCTTGCGGCTTTTCGGCGGAGGCAGGGGAGCGGCGAGACGGGGGGGAGGAGGAAGAGAGGGAACAAAAGAGAACCGAAACGGAACGGACGAGTACGCGAGCGAGAGAGAGAGAGAGAGAGAGAGAGAGATGAGAAGCCCAGGCAGCGAGTTCAGTGGTGCGAGTAAACCAATAACGCGTCCGCCCGAACCCGGTGCCAGATTCAAATCCGGCCTGAGGACGAAAGAGAGAGAGAGAGAGAGAGAGAGAGAGAGAGAGTTGCACGGGACGCATTTCAAAGCCCGTCCGAGCTGCTGTTGTTGCTACTGCTGTGTGTGTGTGGGTGTGTGTGGGTCTGTGCAGCAGGGCCGACTGGCTTTCGGATTTGACACGCCATTAGATGCGAGAATACAAATGGAAAATCATTTTATCGGCTCTCTTCCCGAGTTCTTTCTGTTCGCTGTGGCTGCTGCTGCTGCTGCTGCTGCTGCTGCTGCTGCTGCTCTCCGAGAAAAGTGTCTGACCGACACCATTTCGAATTGCAGATTTTTTTTTCGTCTATGTCTAATATAGTTGTGCATTTATTTTAACGTATAATTAAAGGTGAGAAAATATAGGGAAAAGTATTTCCATTCCAAAGACCATTCAATGTATTTTAAAAATTTATACTTGCTTAGAAAATATGTTTACAATCAACAGTTATTTAAATAGATGTAATAAGAATAAAAGCTGAAAGAGTTACTATTATACACGCGCTATAGGTATACAGATGATTCTTCCAATTTCCGATGAATTCCGTAAAATAAAAATCTGCAAAGTCCTACTTTCGATCGCGAGGCCAACGATGGTTTTTCCTTTATAAATTGTCTTCGGTAACCTCCATTTAGCGACGCGCATACCAAGAATAAGTACAAAAAACAGCCCGGGAGAGAAGCTCAAGGTGTGCGTATATATTGTATAGCGACGACACACTTGGGCGAAATAAGAAAATGTGGCGATCGATGAAATCACGATGGCAAATACGTTGGCGAAAGCAAAAGCGGGGGTGAAGAGAGAGAGAGAGAGAAGAAGGTGATTCGTTTTGTGGAAAGGAGGCTGCGCAAGCGAAGAGAGAGAAAGAGAGAGAGAGAGAGAGAGAGAAGTTGGTGAACGCACGAGCTCAAGCTCTTTCGATGGGAATTGAATTTGACGACATTACAATAAAGGGGGTAATGTCTAAGAATAATGAAATTTCCTCCAATCGCGCGCCGGAGCGTCCGACTATCCTTGGAGCTTATATACAGGTATATAATCTACCTACCCCGACGTACGCGTCTTTTAAACGTGTCGAGCTTTTCCTCATTGCTTTTTTTTCTTTGCTTTATTCCTTCTATTTTGCTATTCCCTCGTCCGCTTGCTACTTTCTTTTTGCGTATAACGCGCATTTGGGGGAAGATGTTGAGAAGAAAATTTTATCGTTTCGATTTGTGTGCCTTGGCTGCTACTGTTTTTCGTCTCAGTTCTCTATCTCTCCTCTCTCTCACTTTTTTCGAACATCTTGCGCGTGTGATTTTTAATTAAAGACGGTGACTGGAGTACGACGAAAAATTTGACTGTCAGTAAAGTAGTTGTAGAATTTCATACGTTTTATAGATTCACTATATATATAAAACTTATACTCTATAAATATATAGCATAAAATACAATTAGCATAATTGTAAGCAGCTAATTCAAGCACTAAACTAACTAAGCACGAGCTGGCGAGCGAAAAAAGAGCCGCCGCCGGAAACTTTTCGCCTGCAACAAGTCATAGACACGCACTGCACGAGCACAGGTAGAATAAAGTATAAAGAGATGAGAAGAAGTAGGCAGTAAATTCCCATGGCTTTGGAAAGCCGCAGTGCAGCACTTGGACCTACAAAAGCGAATCCCCACAAACACACGGTGGATTAAATTAAAGATTATCGCATTTCACCGGGCAAAGAAGGGCAGCAGTAGCGGCACTAGCGGCAGTAGCGGCAGTAGCTTCCAGCCTCGCGTAAAGTCGGTAGGCGAGAAAATAATTTGAGGCCGCGGCTTGTGTACTGTAGCAGCAGCACGGGGAGCTCCTGCGCGTAATGGAATATTACACGGGCCATTAAAGAAACGTTAATCTTGGCCACAACAAGTTCAGCCTCCGAGGGCCTCTTTCTCTCTCTCTCTCTCTCTCTCTCTCTGTTTGCTCTCGGAGTGGGCGGGCGTTTAAGCAGCGGCTCGATTACGGGAAAGCTTTGATCCTCCTTCTCTCGCTGCTGCTGCTGCTTCTGGATTTCGCCTCGAGGGAGAAGGCGAGTGCCTTTACCCAAGACTCTCCGACTCGTGGTAATTTGTTAAAACGCGAAATTCTCAGACCGGCCCGCGCGCCTCGGAAAGCACGAGAACTTGTGTGTGTGTGTATGTGTGTGTGTGTGTGTGTGTCGGGTTGGATTTAGCGAGTTTGCGTGTCTGCAGGTTGTATGTATATGTATAGAGAAGGAGGGAGAGAGGGCCTCGGGAGATTTTGTATAGGTGTAAGTATAGAGATGCTGAGCGAGATGAAGTTTCTTTTGTGTGTTTTACAGCGGAGGAGATAATTGGGGATATGAATTAAGAGCACGAGTAAGGCACAATTATTTTTTACCTCGCGTGCCGCTGACAATGAGAGCTCAAGATTGTTGGACTCGCTGAACTTTGCGCTGTGCTCATATAGATTCGGAGAAAAAAGTTCGAGATTAACTTACCGTGGATATACAATTATCTTGTTTTGTCAAATTAATAACCTAGCTATATTTCTTTGTATTTTATACTCTGTCAGTTTTATTAAGGACATTTATTGTTATATATTAAGGGTGAACTCCCATATATAAATAAATAAATAAATCAGTTTTATTATTTGTCAGTAAATATGTAGATATCTGTTTGAAGTTTAAAGCACTTCAAGTTTATTTGGCCTAAATTCCCGCAGGCACAAAAGAAGAAAAACAAACAGCGAAGCACCAATGAAAATCTATGCAGGAATAAAGCTGCAGAAATAAGTTGTCGGCGCGCCTTCGTCTTTTGTATCGCAAGAATTCCAAGCTCAAAAGTCAATTACTTTCCCGCGCGTTGGGGCTAAAGTATAAAATCGCGCCGAGTTTGCACACTTCGAATCCATTACGACGAGAGAGAGAGAGAAAGAGAGAGGGAGAGACAAAGACAGAGAGAGGCAGAGAGAGACAGAGAAAGAGAGAGAGAGAGAGAGGGAGAGGGAGAGCTACATCAGAGCTCGCGAAGGGTAAGGGAAAAAAGAATATAGGGTGGAAAGAAGAGGAAAAAATCTCGCCCAAGTATACGAGAGGGGCTGGAAAAAAGTCTCGCGACGACGATGGAGGCGACGGGGCCTGTATATACGTATATATAAGTTCTAAGGTAAGGAAAGAAGCGTATAATATAAGGAAAGACAGACGCGGGCGCGGCGTACAAGGAGCGGAGTTTAGCGACCCTCCCACACCCCTAGACTATATACCCTTATAAGCGACTCGAGAGAGAGAGAGAGAAGGAGCGAACCCCTTAGCCAGCGTTTATTGGACGCATGCAAATAACCATGGCAACCGTTTTCTTCCGCTTTTTTCGCGAGACCCTCTCGCCGCGCTATTTCCTATCGTGTGTATCTCTATATATATAGACGGCAATGAGAGAAGTTGTCGACTGGAGTTGAAGAATGTAGATGAGCGAGATGGTGGCTAACTTACGATCTGCGCCTGCTCAAACCTCGGTTCAAACTTATGGGGAAGCTCGTTTAGACGCATCAAGCGATGGCTGTTTAATGGGCATTCGTTGGATATTTATTCCAGGATAATAATTGAATACAGCGGTCTATTTTTGGTAAGGCCGACGAATCAATGGTTTCCGAGCTCTCGCCAATTACGAGCGCAAACGACAAAACGCTACAAACAGCCGCGATATATAGTCACAGAGCCGAGGTGAGAGCTTCCTCCAACGCCTACGACTCGCGATTTAATTAAGTCCTCTTTAACCTCGATTCCGCCAAGTCGAATCAAGTCGCGGATATAGAGAAAGAGCGATGAGAGAGACAAATGCAGCAGTAGGTACATAACGAGACCAAAAAGTTTCTCTCCTACAAAAGCAGAGCGCAAAGCACGTGTACGAGTCGTGTCTCTCAATACATCCGCGATCATACACACACGAACATGCACAAGTGGCTCGATCAAAGGCTCTATCGCGGCTCAGCTCGCTAACTCGATTCAGTCGCGCCGCGCGCACAACGTGTACCATCGCGCGATTTTCCTCGCTCGCGAAGCTCTTTTTTTTCGCCCTCATACATATCGGGAGAGCTGTGCACAAAGCCGCGCGATGACAATGAAGGCGAGCGAGCGAGCGAGGGCGGATCGGATCTATAGGCGTACGTGTGCGCGCGGCAAGGGGCCGCTGCACAAGCGATATGTATAGAGGCTGAATGAGCGAGCGGATCATACGCCTTGGGGGTGGAGGTGTTGTACGATGCAGCGCGGCGGTGGCGGCGGCGGCGGCCGATGAGCGGGATTTTTGCGAGGGACACGAGAGGCACGAGAGGGTTAATTTAAGTTATAGCGGTTATACGTATAGGCGCGCTGCTCTCTCGGTGGTGGACGAGGATTCGAGCTAAGTACCATTGTGATGAGTTAAGTACCATCGCGGATTACTCGAATGATTTTCTTCGAAAATACATTGTATAACTTGTAAAAATGTATGAAAAAGATTATCTGGATGCCAAAATGACTCATTACTTATAAAGTTCAGATTTAACCTTATTTTATCAATAATGCAGGTGCAGTTAATCATTATCTCAATCTCACGAAAAGATACAATTGCAAAGAGCAATATGAATTACAATATGTATATATATATATATATATATATATAAGTGTAGTGTACTCACGCTGGGAATGTTATCGTTGGTACAGACGCCCTCCTGCAGCAGCCGATCCCTGATCTCCCAGGCAAAGATCGAGGGACACTCGCTCTTGTAGAGAGAGATCTTGTTGACTACCTCAGCGGTGGCCACTCGGGGCTTGCTGCCGCCGATGGCCCGTGGCCTTATCGAGCCCGTCTCGTAGTACCTGCAACAATAAGAATTTGCGATAATAATTCCCGGACGAACCCAATAACCGCATCCCGCGTCACCCGATGCGTACATACTTTTATGCATATATTCGCGCTCTCTCTCTCTCTCTCTCGGGGAGAAAAGGCGCAATGGCGCGGATCAATCGGCTCTAATGCGCCGAGATTAATGGCCAGCCTGTCTGCCGTGCATTACGCAACTCGCGCGAGACCAGGAAGGAAATGCGTGGGTCGAAACAATCCGAGAGAGAAATTTTATTTCATATTCTTGACGTGATTCGTTTTTCTTTTCTTTTCTTTTTTTTCCCGCCGCTGTCTCGTGTCTACGATCCTCCCCCGTATACACGCCCATTTATTCCCGTTTTATTAATATCGAGACTATTTTGCGCTTGATGAAATGTCTTTTTTTTTCTCTCACACTTTTAAGGAATTTTTTGATAAAAATAAATCGAATATTTGAAGAATAGCTATTTTATATATATTCGAGGAAAATAACAAAATCTTTACTTTTCTTATAATTTAGTATCATTATAATTTGTAATCATTAAACGTAATTTATTTTTATTACAAGAAAACTCGTAAATTATTACATAAAGCAAGCGTAACAGAATCTATAGCAATTAAAAATGATTAAGTATTTCCTTAAAATAAAAAAGCGTCTATATACTTATACGTATATCAATACACAGGTACAACGATCGAATACCACAGAGACACGCAGTGGGGACAATGAAAAGAGGGGGGAGCTGGCCAAGAAGTTACGAGCTCTTCTGGAGCATGAAAGCACAAAAGTGAAAAGTCTTTCCGCGTAAAGCTTATTATGGAAGTGTAAAGGTGAATAGGTGTATAGGTTAGTGTAGGCTGCAGGCAGTAGGCTAGTTTCTCACGCATGTGCAGTATTTCAACCAACCTGCCAAGAATCTTGGAGACGCATCCGTTGCTGACCTGCAGGATCCTGGAGATGTCGCAGGGCCGCGCACCCGAATGCGCTAGCTCGACGATCTTTTGACGGGTCGAGTCGGGCAGTGGCCGGCCTCCGACGAAGACACCCCCGAGTTGATTGACACCGCTGTGACCTGAAATCATGTTGTACTCTACTCAGATTATAATCCAGACCGCTCTAGGACTTGGGTTTTTGGTCAATTAACATTTAGTGAAAGGGACATTATCGCTTGCTCTGATGTGCAGCTTTATTATAAAGTTTGTGATATGATATTTATTTTTCATTTATAGACTATTTATCTCTAGATATAACTTTGATGCAATGGCAATTATAAAGTTTTATTATACAAATGTACTTGATTCAATCAATATAATTGAGACGTCAATAGTTTTTCTATTTTTTACAAAAGTAGAAGCTCCAAAAAAGGACTTTGAATAAAGTCAATTCCGTTAAAAAGTGTTTCACGAATTCTTTCTCTCTCTCTCTCTCTCTCTCTCCCTTTCTCACACACACACACGCGCGGAATCAAGCCAGAGAGAGAGAGAGAGAGAGAGAGAGCGCGAGTACGGCCAATTTCATTCGAGTATTTTCGTATTTTTACCAGGAATCCCAGAACCATAGAATCGGGCCAATAAATCACAAATACATTTTTTTTTCTTTTTGGCCCCTTAGTCGCGTTTCTCTCTCTCTCTCTCTCTCTCTCTTTTCCCGTCGTGAAAGAGAGAGAATCAAGGAGGGAAGAGCCCAAACGGAGAGGGACGCACAAGAAAATCGAGTCCCTCCACTCGGTATAAAAAGAAACGAAGGAACATGAGAGAAGACTGAAGAGAGGGGAAGACTCGCGTACCGTACACACACAGGAGCGCGCGCTTTCAAGGGGTTTGCCTGGCCTGCGAGTTGTTGCCTTTTTTCCGAGTAGAAGGTGGCGAATCCCTCGTAGATAACTCTTGTCTCATTGTGCTGCTGACAAGTCAAGAATCGAGAGCCAACACCTAAGGCTGTTGGTGTTAAAAAGAACCTCGATTTTTCTGTGCGCTTTGTTATGAACACGTGTGTGCGTATGTGTACGATCGGTGCAAGTCGAAGGACTGCTACTTCTTTTTTTTTCTTTGACTTATTTTTCGGGTGCGCTGGATATTTTGAGATCCACGGCTATAGCGTTTCATTGAGCTTTTGAGCTGGGTTATCGTTGGACAGAAACACTATTATATAGATATAAGTTTTTGTTGGACAACTATCATAATATGAAAATGAATCACAAATGAAAGTACGGTATAAAGGACTAAAGTAGTTTGAAGGAGAAAACTATGGTGATTCCAGAAATGTAAAATTCAACCGGATAAATATTAGCATTGGAAGTCTTATTTTCCAGTCAAGATTTCCATTCTTTATAGAATAATATTGAGGATACAATGCGTATGGTTGAGCTTTGAAACTTTAAAGCTCAATTATATTATAAAAAAATCGACAAGATTATTGTTTAACAATTTCCAATGAAAAATCAATACTAATATTTTATTCGTGGAGATGGTGTGTATAATGTCGATATACATCATATCTCATATGCATTAGAGTACAAGCAAAAGAGGGTCCCGTTCGTCTTTTTCACGCCAGACATCACCAAGGGTCGTCCGTCCTACTTCATTACTTTTTTCGCCTCCTTTATTCTCTTCCACGGGCTTTCGCAGCTGGACATCCGAACGCAGTTCGAGAACGTCTTGAATGGGGATCCACTTTATTACCGAGTGAATTATACGCTTTTATTTACGCTATAGGGAATTTATCAAAATTTAGTGTAGCATTAATTTGGTTGACAGGCAAATGACAAAGTTCATTGTGTAGATTTTGAACTTTTAAAATGATTTTATTTCCTTGACATCGAATTCTTTGTCTACAAAGTCTAAAGATCCAACGCCATCGTTATTATTCTTTTAACGCAAGATTCGAATTTGAAAAATATTATCAAATAGTATTATAGATTAGTAAAGACCCGCAATACCGAATCATTTCACAATACGCATAATCCCTACGGCAGCGTCACGACACACACCAGCATTGTTCATTATGAATAAACGATAATCGCACCGAACCTTATGTTCCACAAGCCCAACCGTACAAAAACCCATGCCCAACTCTCGCATATATCCACGGAACCAGCGGCGACGGCGGCGGCGGTGACAAACGAATGAATAAATTATGAATACATCAGTAGCAGTGTCAACCGCGATGTTTACGAGCCATTTGTCGACGCGCTAATTCGATATATTTCCTCTGCCGATACCACCAAATTTATTGTACACACACACACACACACACACACAGAAAGAGAGAGAGAGAGAGAGAGAGAGAGAGAGAGACACGAGCAGAGTGAGAAAAGTGGCGGCGCTGCAGCGTGTCCAGCAGCCTATCATCGTCGGTGCATAGAGAGAAACTTCAGTTGAGAATCGACGAGACCACAACATGCGCGCTTTTCGCCATCCATCCCTCTTTCTGTGTGTGTGCGTGCGTGTGTCGCTTTCGCTCGCGTCGAGGGTATTTTGAGAAAATTTATCGCGCGTGTACCTAGTCGACGCGTATCGACAAAAGCTTCACGCTCGATTGACTCCTCTCTAACGACCGAAAAAAGGTACGGGAGCCGCGCGTGCGCTCGCAGATAGCCGAGATATAGGCAGAGAGAAAGTGTAACATTTCAGTGTCCCTCGTGGCAGCGCTTCAATAAGTGATGTATGGGCCGAGCGAGAGAGGAAAAAAGGAGAAGCAACGCAAGAGAAAGAGAGACTTTGCTTTTCGTCGACTATTTGTAATGCGGCGAGGCGATCATTGCTGTCCTCCTCTGGCGCTAATACGCGACTGGGTATCGGTATAATAAAGTGCTCACAGTAGGCACTGGATGTATGTACCACTCGACGAAATAGCAGCTGAGCTTTTGTTGCTGATCTTCTCGCCTGCACGCACGTCTATTTATTTGGATAGCGCGCGTAATAAAGAAACCGGATAGGAGATACAAGACGAAACCTTTCTTTTCTCTTCTCGCGTATGTATATATATATATATATATATAATTCATCGACTCGTCTTTACCTCGCGGCGTTTACATTTTTTTTCGTGAAAGGGTGGGGCGCGCTTTTGAGTAAGTCGGTGTTTATACCTTTGTTCGAGGCGCCTTTCGATGGTGTTGAAACGAATGTAAAAAATCATTGGCTGTTATCGTGCACACGTAATATCTATCTTTTTCATTAACGCGCAGCATTTCTCTGGATTAATGAGCTCGATTCTGCATCAGTTGCGTGAAGTTTTCTTTTTTGCGCGATCTGTATAGGTACCATAGCGACTGAATACAATTGGCTTGTTTTTCTTTTGTTCGGCGCGAGGAACTCTGCGGAGGCTGAAGCATGCCGAGCGATTTGTTGCGATGAAAGTCAAACGAGTTTCTCCTTTTTCCTTTTTTATTTCCTTGTTTTAGCGCGAGGGAAGCATTTAAGCATTTGTGTACGCACGGGTGGATTTCAAAAAGGATTATTTACTTACTGCCGTGATATTGGCTGGTGAAATATAATGAGCGATAAAATTTAATCTTGAGTTACCATTGCGTGAATGATTATTACGTGTGATTACATAAAACCTTCGTTGCAGTGTTTTTTTTTTTGTTTCTTTTCTTTTTTTCTTTTAACTATACTTCAACCCGTATAATTAGAGTACATCTGATGTATTTATTGATGTTTATTCTACCGAATATAAGATTAAGTACGATGTCACACGGCTAAATTAGGTATTCATCACCGCTCATAAATATTCTAAAGCTCGCGCGCGAATTCATCACACGCTCTCATTAATTCACCTTTTCACCTTCGTAATCGTCAATAAATATAAATTACACACCTCGAACGAGTGAGGAAAAAAAAGAGAAGGCGTAGAAAAAAGCCCACGTATACACGGTAACTCGTAATTTTCCCCTTTCTCACTGAAAACGTATATAGATATATATGTATATGTATATGCGTGTCTATATATGTATATATATGCAAGCCGGGACGTCGATAAAAATTCGATCATCAAACACAGGGAGCGACCTGCCGTAAAGTCGTCTTGTAAACACACTTCTTGTTCACGCAGAAGGCGGAGAAGGCGGCCATTGTCGGGCCGTTGCGCATAAGCCTTGTATTGGGATTATATCGCGGGGCGCATGGCCCAAGTATTAATCGCCGATTCAAAAAGGGGCAAAGCGTGGCGCTCTCGAGTGGACTCGTAGTATAACTACTGCACGATCTCGTCGGGTATGGCGATTATCGTGTTTATATTATATGTCCCGCGCCTCGTTCTGTTTTGACACCGGCAACGTTTGCACGACGTATCATTACGGCTCGCCCTTGATTTTAAAATAGATATATATGTATATATGTATACATCGTGTCTACGGGGCAGAATTGTTTGTACAGCTTGTTTGTGAATCTATAGACACCATTTTTTTTTTTTTTTTTTTTAAAATCTCTGCTGGTATATAGATTACGGTGTGCGACGTATTTGATCAAGTGGTGTACACTACCGTCAGTTCCAGGTAGAATGTAATAAGTTATTTTAAAAAATCGCGATTCGTGGAAATCGTGCATGTAAAGAGTAGTGCTAATTTGGCCATTTATCACGAGGAGCGTATATGGAGTTTATTGCAAAAGTATCGGGGGGAGCAGCAGCCGAGGTTCGCGCGGTAGGTCGAGACTTGATTAAGTCTGCGCTGCTGGAGGGAGAGCCGATGGCGACCCTTTAATTTGTCGCAGCTCGCGCTCGACCGAGACTCGATAATAGGGTGGGACTACGTCATGATGGCTCGAGCAAAGAAAGGGCCAGGCCAGAGACTAAAGGGGGATTTGAAGGAAGACTGCGAGAAACGACGAGAAACGACGAAAAAGGGCGAGAAAGGCGAGAAACGCTCAACTCTTTATGCCCTAATAAACGATGCTTCGTGTAGGGAGGCTTTTTCCTCAATTATCTCGGCACCTATTATAATTGCGAGCAGGTTATTAATACCTTCTTTTCGCCAACGTCTAAAAATTCACTAATTCACTTATAATCCCAATCGTTTGATTTATACGCGTCCAAATATTTACAGAGTATTGCTAATATCGCCACATCGGTTCGGCGAAAAAAGTCGAAAGCTCCTTATCGAATCGCGCGAACATTACGCAACAGAACATGTCAAACTCGGCGGCGGTACTTATCCACCAACAGCGCAAGAAGCGCATATCGCTTGAGCAAAGATTAGCTTTGAATCCGAAGTTCGCACTTGCATATCCTCGTATCCTCGTTTTCGAGAGCGAGCGAGGTATAGGTAGGGAGGGAGAGAGAGAGAGAGAGAGGAGAGAGAGAGAGAAGGAAAAACACTTGCGCAACGTGTGTAGCCGCGTATGCAGGAATTGGATCAAGGTTGCAACTCTCCCGCGAGAGGGATCAACATAATCGAAGCCGAAGGTACGCGCCGATGCGAAATCATTGTTTTCTCTGGTGCGCAAGCCCACCGCTACACGATCTCCCATAGCCAACGCTGTTCGCTGTTCTCTGTTCGCTGCTGGCTGCTCGCTGCTTACTGCTGCTTCGGGGCCTTGGATTATTATCCTCGATTATTAATACCGGCCACCCTGTGTGTATACATGTCTGTGTGTGTATATATATGTAGGTATATATACGTGTGTATGTGCATGTGCATAGTCGGGGCTACATTGGGGCCAAATCGTGCGTGAACGAGCGAAAATCTTGTCCGAGCTGCACGCGCAGCCGCACCCTACAGCTGTTCTCGCGTTGCGTCAGGCGATCGAGTGCCGCCGATGGCGCACATGAATGTGTTGTTCTCTCTCTCTCTCTCTCTCTGCATTCTCGAGGAAAATCACCTCGTTATTAGGCGCTAATCGTAATTCACTTCTAAAAAAAAATAGGCTCGACATTAATTCAATAAAACTCCTTTTCTCGTTTTGCAGAGTGACATTAGCGTAAAAAATTTCTTCGAAGTGGCACAATGTATACAAATTAGTCCTTTACTTTAGACTTAAGGTCCCAAAACACTGAGGAAAGGATTGTAGAAAAAGTTACTAAGATTTATAACCGATCTATTAAGTACGTGGACGATATTTCATTTAGCTGCACTACTGATTCTGTACAGTAAATATTGTTCTCAAGCAAATCATTATTTCTGTTAAATCTTCTGAATACACATATGAAATTTCAAATTCCAACTTCTATTACATCTATCAATATTTATGGAAATAACAATATAATAACACAATATCGACTATAAGGAGCATCATCTACAATGAAACGCAAATATTTACCTAGTATACTAGATTAGAAAAGAAGCTGTTGAGCTTTTTATCAAAAGTTAATTGTGCAGCTCTCAAGATAAAAATGATCAGGCTATAGGTACGCACGCAAATAAAAATTTTATTCCCGGTAGAATTTACGTCGTTATCGTCAGAGCATATAAATACACCGAGCCGATTGAACATTCAGAAAGGGCGACTCATCGTCTGCACCAAGTTTCGAGAAAGATGAGAATTGATTACGGAATCAGAAATTTGGAGATAAGCACGAGCTAATGTAATGACGCAAATGGAAAAAAGAAAAGATCCAACAATGTTTTGTCTGACGCTTGTTTACAAACGAAGCTGCATGTACGCAAATTCCTTGTCGGGAAAAGACTCGCCATTGAGCTCGTTTTATTAAAAGTTATGGGAAATTGAGACTGCATTTTATGAATTTGTGATTTGCAACATTTTGGCACGAAAAATTTTCTACTGCCTATATTAATTAAACTACAATTTAGATTAAGGAAAAAATGAATTGCCAATTCCAGTTATATTGTAGGTATAGAATAAATTATATGCGTACGCACCAATTAGACTGTAAACCAATAAATTTTCGCTTCATTAACAACTTTAAACATTCTAGATATAGTGTACACGGTGCGATAGCGGCGATACATATAATAGCATTCGTACAGGTGCCAAATTCGTAGACAATAGTTCTTATAATATCTTAATGTATTTTTGGAAAACAAGCTTTTGAAATCAATTAGAATAACAATGTTGAATAAGTCCCCTATTATAGCTTGTATTCAATGTCACTATAAATTTCTGATTATTCAGTCGTGACATTGTGACAATTCAACTGCAAGATATTATTACAGATTACTCGAGTTCAAAGTAATTACCAGCAGTAACTGCAAACTAAAACATAAATACACGAAAATTCTGTGTTTCCGTGAACGGAAAGAAGCTGATTATCCTATATAGGCGTCAAGGAAAAAACCATGACAAGCCGACCAAATATCAAGCGCCTCTTCCTTTAAGCCAAGCACAAAACTGTCGGAAGCTATACATAAACGCGGTGTCTGCATCCAGCAACACAGAGAGAGAGAGAGAGAGAGAGAGAGAGAGAGAGAGAGAGAGAGAGAGAGAGAGAAGAATTTCCACGAGAGCTTGGCATCGTAGGCGGCGAGTAAGTATATATACACAAGGATGTCTCCCACCGAGGCTCGAGTGTGCGCGAAGAGCTGCGGAATCGTCTCAATCGCGTCGTCGTCGTCTCCCTCTTTTGCCCCCCTCCCCCAAGTGCTTCCGGCGGAATGAATGAGCGAGAAACCGCTCAGCGAGGGCCTTTTCCATCATTCTTCTGGCTTTGCTCCTTCTCGTCGAGCGTGTTTGATCGCGTAGTCGCTTTGTGCATTCCCAGTGCGCCTATGCCAACTATTCTCAACAAGTTTTTAGATCGCGCTAATACCTTTAGTTCGCTGCAGGCCGGTTTGAAAGATTCTGCCCTCCATTTGTCCGATAACTCCAAAGTGACTGAATAGGAGACTTTATTAAATAATGGATTCTTTTACTTTGTAAATGCGAGAATTTAATTGGGATGCTTTTGATGAGCATGCACTTTTTGGGACGTAGTAGTAAGCAACAAATCACAATAATTTACTATAAATTTATTGATTACTTAATTGTTATTCTCACTCTTTATTCATATAAGATTCCTCTGCAAGGTAAATCTGCAATGCTTAATCGAAAATCTTAATGTATAAACAAAATAGAAACAACTTGGAGGGAATAGACAATAGATTCAATAGAATTCGGGCAACAATTACGAGCAGCGCTTCCAGTTTTTCATTCTCATTCTATGGCGTCCACTCGTCTGTCTATCCCTTTCGGGTCGAGAAGAGCCACTACCTATTGGTGTGTAGGTCGAAACGCGTCGAGCACTGCACACAGAGAGAAAGAGAGAGAGAGAGAGTGGCAGCGAACAATTCAAAGATGCCCACTTGCCCTCGAGTGGCTTGCGCGGGAGGGCGAAACTTGCGGCCGAGATTCAAGGGACGGTATACACGCTGCTGTGTACCGTTGTATATCTGCTATACATATATATGGAGGTGGAGGACTATCTGTCGTGCGAGGAAACTCCGTGGCGCGTGAGCCGGGGCCAGCTCCGGATTTCGGCGAGTCGGATTTTCGGCTTGGCTGAATGAGCCGTATCGCGGCGGCGGCGACCCACCGAGAGCCTCTATGTGAGTTCTTGGCTAAGCTGTGTCGACAATTACATCGCGTAAACGCGTTTCTTTCGCTCTTCCCTTTTGTTTTATCTTGCGGATTTTTGACTAGACTCGGGAATGTGCTTGGATATACATATAATGGACTGAGTCGTTGGAGGTTTGTATTATCCGCGAGTCAAACGTTTGGATTTGCAATGCTTTTAAAGCAGCAGTAAAGAATAATTCTGTTGGTATATCGAAATGATATGGTGCTGAGTAATGTAAAGTAAATGGGCTGCAATTTGGTTTCTGAGAAGATGAGAGTTTATAAACGCACCGATTAGCTATAGCTAACAATCCACATAAAACATCTGTCATAATTTACTGCCACTTCCTCAATGCCCGATACATCGTCGGATCATCCACAGCGATTCGAGCTACTACAAGAATCTGGAGAATCAATCATAAGCTATATAAGCGAAGCTGCACGCACCGGTCCTCGACAATAAATCCTCTCGTCCGCAAACTCAACAGATACTCAGCGACGCCTCTATAGGATGAACTCTCTCTCTCTCTCTCTCTCTCTCTCACTCTCTCTTTCTTCCCTCGTACCTAGAGTAGAGAAAAAAACCTTTTTGTCATCCAGCGTGTCATTCGTTCATTCATCCCGTATATATAAACGCGTCCGCGTTAATAACGCAGGATATATCCATGGGGTAATTTATGAGATTGGCCTTATACACACACACACATATATATGTATATATATACACATGTGCAGCGCGCTTTCAGAGATTTTCTCGAAGGGTGTGTTTCCTTCTTTTTGTATCGCGTCGAGCTGAGATATTCACTTCGACAGGCGGCCTATCTAGTCTGCAGCCAGCAGCTCGTCTATTTTGTCGGCGAAATTGTTCGGCGCAAAGGGACTTTTCTTCTCCTTCTCTCTCTCTCTCTCTAGGTCTTCTTTTTCTACTGAAAAGTATCTTGTTCATTTTTTTTCGCGTCTCACTCGCTTCGCTTTTCTTTTCCTTCTTGTGTATTCATGTATAGTCGACGATGTATATAAAATAAGAGAGCTGCATTTCGCTTTTGTTATACCCTTAGAGCTATAAATTTCAAATCTGTTCGATTTCGAGAGCGTTAAAGTGTCGTAAATGTAAATTCCAAGGATTAGTTTTGATGGGTCAGTAAGTCAAGATTTAGAATGAAATCCTTTTAAACTTATTGTATAACACAACTGCGTACTAGACTATAATAATCAACGTTTCTAATTGTTTTTTACTGATTTAAAATTATAAAGATTTCACGATACGCTAATTAAAAACTAACATAGTTTGTCCTTCTGGTTTTTTGCACATCCAAATGCTATGCATTATTTTGCCTCAACGGAAAATCAAAGCAGCTCAGATTCGAGAATAAAATATATATATGTTTTCAGAATATCTGCAAATGGGTATTGGGTAGAGAGAGAGAGAGAGAGAGAGAGAGACGCGTGCAACGGTATTGAGATGCCGCGGATGACATGACAAGGGTCAGTCGTGTTCGATTGACCGCCAGTTTCGAGGTATACTGCAGGGTATACAGGGTATGCATCTCCTCTCTCTGTCTCTCTTGCTCTTGCACGTATAGACGCGAGGAGTAGCGAAGTATAAGGGACCGAAGCGAAGAAAAATGGAATATACACGAAAGGGAGAGAGGCTGCACAATGGCAGCAACAATAATCGTAATGTCCTCATTGTTGCGGACATGTTTTGAAAATGAGATCCCTCGAAAGTGCGTGTATATATAAGGGAGCGAACTGGGAGATAGATGTGGAAAAAGAAAGACAGAGAGAGAGGAGGGGGAGAAAATAGAGACAGTCATATACAGAAAGGAAAGATGGAAGAGAGAAAGAGAGTGAGAAAGAGAGAGAGAGAGAGAGAGAGAGAGAGAGAGAGAGAGACGAAACAGATTGTCATAGCAATACAATGGGAGCTTCGAGTATTTGTTGCTGTTTTCAGTCAATCTGCCGAGCGCGGTGGCTTTCTGTTGCTGCTTCTTTTTCGCCTTTCTCTCCCTTCCTATGGCGTTTCGACATATATGCCTGTACCTTGCATAACGAGGAATTCCTCCCTAACGTTTAGGTGAAAAAGCCGAGAGTTAAGGAAAGTAGGAGGGAGAGAGAGAGAGAGAGAGAGAGAGAGAGAGAAACTCATCGACGACTGGTCGACGACAGTTATTAGTATTATTAATGGTAGTTGACAGTGCTCGCTTTCCTCGCGCACGTCCGTCTGCTGCCATTGTCATCGCTTTTAGCTTCCCTATTTTGAATTTCACGGCAGATGTATGTACTTTCCAGAATCCACGATGTTTCGACGACTCGAGATGATACTTCTACAATTATTAGAATTGGATAATTAGGCAAAGAAAATCAAATCTCGGGGTATGGCCTACTCGAACAAGTGCAGTCTTTACAATGCAGCGGCATTTTGAGAAAAGCTACTCAAGAGACGGGCCGATCTTCTCGTACAATTTGCCTTAACTACGGGATTATCGCGGCGACGAGCGCTTTCAATGGCGGCGAGCGCAAACACCGTGAAAAAGGAAAAATCCGCAGAGCCTGTCGCGCGGGAGAAGGACGCCTGAGCTAGGAAAACGAGCCGCGCGGCCAGAAAGATGATCCCATCGACCTACATATATATATCCGAGTTAGTAAATCCTTGGGAATCTCATCCGGATCGAATTATCCAATTATGCCTGCGGCCGAGAAACGGAGAACTGGAGCCACGCGGAGCTAGAGATTAAGATAAACGCGCTTCGTACGTAGTGTATTTATACGGAATATCGACGAACTTGACCGAATAATTTAACAGAAGAGGTTTTTCGTCAAATATACCTACACTGTAAATACACGCAGTTAAGATATTTCTTGCTAGATTTTTATATAACTATTAATACGGCAATCACTTGAAAATAAACTTGTAGCGTAGTAATTAACAGTTTGTTTCATAATTACGTATAAAAAAATCCAGAATAGTCTAAAATTTGTTTATACCCTTGAAAATCTTATCTCTGCATTTATTCGCGTGAATGTATATATTTTTTTAGCAATAAAATTAGGCTTAGAGGCTTGAAAACACAATGCTGTTAATACATGATTCATTTACTGTTAGGCGGTCTTTTTCTCAATTTGTTGTATTAATGTCTCCAGGTTAGATATGGAATATAGTCATGTTTTTAAAGATACGTAAAATGTTACGAATTATCAAGAATCCTTATTAATCGCAATATATAAAATAATTAATATTAATTGTACGACGCTAATAAATAGTTTAGAAATAAAATTTGCGAGAAAATATCATATATCTTTTAAATTTAAGCATATTGGAACGACTTACGAAATCGATCCAACTCCAAATCGAAACGTCAGGTTCAAAAGAGAAGCTTGGCAAAAACAACTGCTCAAAGTCAAGCATTCCGACCGTTTAAATAACCCGGTAATATCTCTATATTAAAAAAAAAATAATAAAAAAAACAAAGACTTGTTAAGAAGCACCCGAACTATTTTGCGACCTGCCAGTTTAACGTGCACACTGCACAGACAGACGGACAGACACTGCACATACCTCCAACGCGGAAGCTCGAAACAAACGCATCGGTCGGAACGCCGGTAGCGAGCGAAAAACGGTTCGTCTCTCTGTCCCGCGCGCGATCCTCGTTTTTGAATAAGCCTGCAGAGAGAGAGAGAGAGAGAGAGGAGAGAGGGAGAGACCGAAACAGAGACGAAACGAAAGGAATGAAAAACAAAAAGGAAAAACGAAAAGAAAAAAATTTATCAAGAGGCGAGGAGAGGAGAGGAGAGGAAGGGAGATTGGCAAGCTATATACGGTCTTTCGCGGACCAAAGCCGGGCCCGCCGGACACAAAGAGCAGCCTCGTAAACGCGTTATTCCACGCCAACGGACATGTCAGAGCCGCTTCCCCGGCACGAACACACACGAGCCTCCCAGTCCCTTTCCTCTATCTCTCTCTCTCTCTCTCTCTCTCTCTATATACATAGATATATATATGCATGTAGTGCACGCGGCCGTAGCACAGCGGTTGCTATACATATAGCCGCTTGGATGACGCGCGTGTGTCGCTGTATGTGTACACACAGAGAACATGTACCGATAGTCTTGACATCGACAGCGGCATCGAGAACGAAGACGACGACGTGGACGGAACTTTTTAACCGCGAGGAGAGCTGCAACGGTTAGGTGCAGGCCAGTCCGGAAACTGGTCCTGTTCGACAACTCGTGCGTGACCAATTGCCGGGACATTTATATCTTGTATATGCATACAGAGTTTTCAGAGGCGCAGTCGCGGTGTATCCGATCGGTCCCGCATTTTTCGGCTTCGTTATATTGCCGCGTCTCGCGAGATAAGCGCACCAGATGACTGACGAGCTCGAAATAGCCAGCTCGAGTTGCTTGCGCGAAAGAATCTACTAAATTTCCTTCTATACGAAATACCAACATTATCTATTATAGTTCCTATGATTTTAGCGACTTGACGAGCATTATCGATTGCAAGCTATGCGCATAATATTGCGCTGATTTGCCGGAATTATACTCGGCACGTCTCTGCAGCGGCGCGGGAGGCAGCTGCTTTGTTAACGGCAAAGGGAGAGAATTCAAACGCGAGATCGGAAACGCGCCTGTTCTCTGTAGCGGACGCACACACGCACACGCGCACACACTCACGCACCACGCGTATAGGAATATAAAACGGCCGAGTATGGGGTGCAGGTCGGTACGCTGCACGAGAGTCGGTTCGCGTCAAACCTGCAGGCATATCTGCGAGGCATATCTTGGCTTGGCGCTCTCTCTCTCTCTCTCTCTCTCTCTCTCCCTCTCTCTATCTCTCTGTCTCTCTTCGAATTTCCGACCTCTTGGAATTTCGGGCTGTGAGCCTTGATCAGAGGAGCAAAACGAGGAGATATTACGCGCCGAGAGCAGCGACGAGACGAGCTTTGGAATGTTAACGCGAAATAACTAACATATCTCGTGCCATCGGGCGAATTCCGAGACCCTTTTTTCCGGCTAAACTACATTAATTACTGTACTTTTTAACGCTCGCGACTGCGCTTGCTTTCATTTGTGCTTGATTAGAAAGTTTGAATTACTAAATTCCGGATTCAGTTCTATAAGGATGGCAGTTTTCGTTAGACGAAAAGGTAGAACTTCGGCGTCGAATTTGAATAAAGGCACCTTAATCAAACGAATGACACTCTGACACTTTTCTCTCGGAATTCATTCGACCACGACAGACGCGGTACGTAAACTCGGTAACCGAACCACTATCTCTTTATTATATACACCTATATAATAAAGCGTTGGTCGATAGAGCCAATTTTACGTTTGCAGTGGTCACAGGCACCGGTGACCAGTCGTTGAAAGAAATGAACTGAACGAGCTGCGATCGATACGTCTGTGTATACATACTAAGTCGACATGTGTTCCCTCTCGCCTAATCCGCATTATCGAGGGAGACGGAGTAAATTGTCATGCGAACTGCGAACTGCCAACTACTGGAGATTAAAGAATTTTCTTTTTCTTTTTGCTTCGCTGTGGAATCGCAAAATACAAGATATTTTTATCCCCGAGTATCGAAAGTAATGAAACACAGATATGAAATCACAAAGGACATTTAGAATATACGCGTAATATATAAGGAAGAATAATAATCAAATAGTAAAGGAAAAATGAATATGAATTTTATGCGTAAATTTAGACGTGGTATCATTTTAAATGGCAGAGGATCGACGCTATAATATTATTTCAATTATTTTTTTATAAATTATAGGAGTTTATCGCATGCAGATTAGCATAAGTCATCTTATGAGATATTTCCAAAGGAAAACATTTCAGGTCCTTCTCAATGTAAATATCATGCGAAAGAATAATATAAAGAATAAATATTGTTTAAGTTATATATAGGTAGACGATGAGAATAAGCTCGAGAGCCGAAGGGAAGATGAAAGAGGCGGGCAAGAAAAAGAGGAACACAAACACACACGCACACCCTTGTATAAGCCAAAGGAGGCAAAACCCCAAGAGCAAAAGGAGAAAGCCCCCACACGTACTCGGATTACCGCTTTCTACTAATGGGGCGACAATACGTGTGTATATCGCTCGCGATCGCAGGATCGGCCACAAGGCTGCACCTGCAATAAGCGGGGAGTCCCCGAACCGAGCGAACTGCCCGCGCCCCGACTGCACGATACAAAGGCCGCACCGCGGTCCCGCTGTGACATTCCCATACACGCGCTGACACGGGCGAACCTTTCTCCCGCAGCTCTCGGCATAATTAGACCCGCTATCGGAATGTCATCGGCATGGGAATACGCGCACCGAGCGCGCACCGAGCGCGCACCGAGCGCGAAGCTGCAAGCGCGACTTTTTACGCTGGGCCTGACGCGCGGTGGTATACCTACAGCTTAAATGGGCACCTATGATGAGAAAAGAAAGACCAATGACAAATGCACAATGAGGCTGTGCGCGCGGAGCTTGTATTTAGAGCTGGTTCAGCGAGACCTTGGCTGCGTGAGATCCTTGTCTCGCGTCTATGTATACCTATATAGTATATATAGGTACGTTATTGACGGATCGACTGACTCGTCAGCTCCGCCGTATTATAAAGTTTCCGTGATTTTTGGCTAATGTCAGTTGGAGAGAGTCGGATGCTGTTTGGAGAAAAAAAATATACTCTCGTACCGATGAGGATCTTATATTATATCAATACGATACTTTTTAATTAAATATAAGGAATCCTATAGAAAATCCTACCTACAGTCCAAAAAAAATATTTTTTACAACATATTTATGCATATTATTCTTATAAACAGATTAGATGAGTCTTATCAATTAGATTAGATTGATCAAACTCATTGTATAATATACTGTGGAAAGAATTGATCTTATTTTATTTGCTGTCGTCGAGCTTATCCCAGAGGCAGACGCACGATCGAACAAAGAGCTCAAGCCACGGTAAACGACTCGTTGGATGACTTCGGAAGACCTTGCATCGCGGCCAGTGACCCGCTAATTCAATTTACTTCGGTCTAACGCCACATCTATACTCTATACTATATACTCGCTCGTTCGCTTGGAGCTTAAATTCTCAGCTCGCTCGCTGTTCAAGGCGCCTTTCTGCACTCACGAACTACTTCGATACACCAAAATAAGATTTTTCAAATATCTGACACTTACTATTTTTACATTTTTTATGTGTACATAATAAGGACTTCAATTGCTGCGAGCAAACAGGAAAAACTATTTAAGAAACAAAGGGGGATGTGAGAAAAAAGAGATGCAAATGTGATGCTTTATTTCGAGGCTCATTAAGGAGATCGTTATAACTATAGTTGAATGAAATTGTAAATTCTTGAAGTTTTCGAGCTAAATATTAGATGCTGAAGGAGGTGCATGTTTGCGACTTTGCATAACGGCGAGTAATTGTGCGCGGAAGTGATTAAGAGTATAAAGAGATACTTCTATAAACTTGGAGTAAATATTTGCAAATCATTATATGTTTATTACATTCAATTTAGATTAAAAAATGTTTAGAATACATAATCAAATTAATTTTGTAGAAGAATCGACTAAAATTTCTCCAGACATTCGCGATCCCCTCGTAAAACTTATTCTCCCAGATATTAAAAAACTGCAAATATATCAAAGCCACTAACGACCTCAAATCAATCCATTATAAGCATGATTCTCATATAAAAGTCTTTTCCAAATACACCGATCGAGGGTAGCAAGAAAAATAGAGATTTCGCGGGCTGCCCGTAAAAAGACCCAGTATTAACAGCAGAAAAAAAGGAAAGAAAGGAAAGAGAACGAACGACAGCAAAAAAAAGGAGAGAAAGAGGAAACGCAAATAAAGAAAGATATAGGGGAGCTCGGCACCGAGAGAGAGAGAGAGAGAGAGATAGAGAGAGATAGACAGAGAAAAAAAAAGCATTGATAAGCTGCAGTTTCTCTCATTGTATTTTGCCAGACGGCTAAACAAATATTTTGACAAATCTCGCAAGGCAGTGCGTGTGTAGCTTTGAGCGCGGGTCCGGCAGCTCTCGCTCTCAACCGTCGACCTAATTTTCCCCTAAACGTTTCCGAAGATTACATCGACGGCTCATTGTAAACGCTTATATATATATATCAATATATATGCCTCCTGGCGGATTGTGGCCGGCGCTCCACTCTCTCCTTCTCACTCTCATGTATATAGACTGCTGCGAGAGCCTGTCACCGGCGTTTAAGCTTCCTCCTTCCTTCTCTGCGCGCTCGAGGTTCTCTTGTGCCTATACGGTCTAAGTGTCTATTATATTGTGTGCCGCAGGCAAAAAACACGTGTACCGATCTACAAGTATGTGTAACGTGTATGCTTGTCACGTAATACGATTTCTGATGTCGCTCTCTCTCTCTCTCTCTCTCTCTCTCTCTCTCTCTCTCTCTCTCTCTCTCTCTCTCTCTCTCTCTC
>UELV01156668.1:0-43591 GCA_900490015.1 Megastigmus stigmatizans
GAACTAAAACACCCTTTAGTAGAGACCTTAACTTGTACTTGTAAAAAAAATTGCAAATGAAAATATTAATAAATAAAAAAGTTATAAACATTTTTGCCCACTGGGTGGTCTGAAATACCCCATGTGTCATTTATGTTATTATTTTAACGTGTGTCAGTTAAGGGTTAAAATTGAAATTAAATTTAAATATATACGTATAAATTTGTACCGCAGTTATGGTCCAAACTAATTTTTTTTTTACTAGATTTTTAAAAAATGGATAACGACTTTTTTTATAAATTGTAATTATAACATATAATTTTTACCAATTGGTAAATTCATTGAACATATATATAGTCCTTAATAATGATAGATTAGCCGCACCTAATTCAACACGCAGTCGCAAAAAAAAACTGAAAAAAAATAGAGAGAATTGAATTATATCGCTCGAACGCCAAATTAGTCATTGAGTTTTCAAGACGGCCGGTATCATCTTCGAAATATTTGCTCTTTTTCTGTCTGCGCCACTCACTCTCTCTCTCTCTCCTTCTGCATCATTCTTTTCTCATTTAGTCGAGTCAGCCAGCAACAGCAGCAGCAGCAGCAGCAGGAAGAATGCATATGCACACAACTCTTGTATATATGTATATATATGTAATATACATGTGCGACGATGTGTGTTTTCTTGGCCCCGCGCAAGGTCACTTGACAACTATACGCGTACGCGACACACGTTTCGTCCGCCGCCTTTTCAGGCTCATCCATCCGCGGGAAGCGGCAATATCTTATAATCCATTTAGCGACCATGCTTGCGAATGTGAAGTGCGGATGAGCTCCGTATAAGTAACCCTCAATAGACGGATCAAATTATTAAAATCAAGGATATCACGCCTGTACGCGGGAGTTTTTGTTCGATTGCTGCGGGGACAAGTGGGCCTTCAATTTGTAGCGCAAAATTTTAAAGCTAAACGTATATATAGATTTGACTAGCCTCTGTATATACGTACATACCGTGACTAACTTTGAAGAGCTTTAAATTGGCAAGGAAATTCACAGTGATTTCACGTGCAGCTGACACCTCAAGTATATAGGTATAGTGTATCGTTAAAATAAATTGCGATTGAATAGCCAATGTAATGTATATGTAAAATTTTGTTTTATTCGGATCAAAGGAAGTCCATTTTAAATTAATAAACTCGTATAAAACTGAAGTACAGTCTTTGCTATTAAAATATATAGTTTTGCTTTTATTGTGCGTCTATAGTGCTCGAGATTTTAATGTTAAAAAATGTACTCGGATACATACTAAACTTTTTATCGATGTGCGATCTTAAAATGAAGCATTGTCTTCTCTTTTATCAAAATGATATATATTTGTGCAAAAATACATTACAGTAAGTATGAAAAAAGAATATCTTCCAATTTCCAAGAAGCATTCACGTTTATGGCCAAAAAGAAGAATGGTAAGATAGTCGAAACGAATGATTTCCTTCATAGTAAAAATGTCGTTTTGAGAGCGAGAGAGAGAGAGAGAGAGAGGAAGAAAAAATCAGACATAAAGAACGGCAAAAATGGAATGGAAAAGTTCGTGTAGGCGATTTAATTCGAAGAGTCTGTCTCTCCTTCGGTCGCGCGCGAGAGAGAAAAGATGGAAGGACGTCTAGTTTTCAGAAACGAAATGTATATTAAAAAGCGACCGAACCTTTTTTTTTACTCTCATCTATCCCTCGGCACGTTTCACCTTTCGTTGGCTTCTCTTTTTCTTTTTGCTCCTCGCCATAAACGAAAGAGAAAAAAAAAGGAATCGAGGGCTTTTGTGTCCCTGACGGTATCTAGGAAGAATTCGCACACCGACGACGCGGGCGACGCTCGAAAAAGGCGAGGAAGAAGAAGAAGGATATGATAATCGCTCGCGCGGCGCGCAGCGATCCTTTGTATAAATGCGCGCGACTCCATATATATACGTTATCCTTGAGGCGTGAGGAACCGCAAATTAGATGCGGGATTTTATGTCTTTCGAGTTGCGGCAAAGCCGAGGACGTAAGAGACTGAGAGGAACGATAAATCCTCGAATCCCAGGCTCCTGTCTGTTAGAGCTGGATAAGTGAATCGCGCGTCTTTGGCATATAGGTGTGTATAATGCGTGTGTAAGGGAAAGTGTCGCCTTTGGATTTGTTCTAATGGATGGGGCAGGAGCGAAGGCTCCGTTTTTAAAACGCTACGATCTTACGACAGCCCTTTGAAATGGAATGTGATTTCTTTTTCTTTCGATCCGATGGTTACGAAAAATCACGATGTTCACTTTATTCAATTCAGTTTTTTTTTTCTTTGGTTTATTTTACGGTTTTTGAGGTTTAGTTATTCATTTACAATTAAAATTTAAAGTATATGTAACGTTTGATATAACAAACTGTAAGCGATTTATGGAGTAAAGTTAGAAACGATGAATTATTTTCTTAATTCCCATTTCAATGTCACTTTTTTAAGTGACTTTATTTATCGCCGGTATCAGGTGAATATGATTATAGCGATTCTGCTGGGCCGAATTATAAAGTCACCCTTCACCCTAAATTAATTCAAATAAATTAGGTAAGTCACGCTGAAAAATTAACGATTGGAACAAAGTTCGGACGGATACCTTCAAACTCTCTACCTAGTTAAACGGATTTTATATATATACACACTTTCGCCAAACTTCACGAAACGCTTCTCAAATAAAAAAAAAGTATAAATTGTACCATTTGTTACAGTCTAACTTCGTTAAGACTCGGCACGTGTAAAGAAAAAGTTGTGATAGCGAGGTTAAGATCATAAATCACGCCCGTGAGCTCTGTCAGAAGCATTGAGAGGAGCTTTGCCGTGAATCTCTCGGAAGACTCGTGTATATGAGATTTGAAATCGAGCCGAGAGAGTTGGAGGAGATTTGCTCGAGAGAAATTGAGAATTAGGGTGAGGGAGAGAGAAGAGGAGGTCATCAGTGAGAACAGAAACGCGTTGGCCTTAACCTCTTCAATTGGGGTTATATATCGATAGTTTGAATTCTAGAGAGAGAGAAGACTCGTAAACCAATTAGCGTGCACAAAGCTTAAAGCTGTACCAAGTACTCGTGAAATCCTGCAATCAGTTCATCACCGACTTCTGAAAGACGGGAAAAGAAAATTGTCTGTGGATGTCAATGCCATACAAGTGCGAGACTTTGATGAATTAGTATCAAAGATCTTGGAAAGAAAACTTTCTATATCTTGTGTACGTTTTCGAATATGCAGTGTCTACTAAAAAAAATTGTAATGAAACTACTTCAAATACAACTTTATGAAATAATAAATGAAATTTTTCTTAAATAAATTATCTTCCTTGCTCTATCATTGTATTTCAATATTGATTTTTTCCTTTAACTGATAAAGGTAAATTAATACAATACAAGCAGATAACTATTTTTTACAGAAAATGAACATCGCTCAAAGCAATCCAATTAAAATGTTTATCGAGTTTCGGGAATCCATTAGAAAGATAGCGCAAAAGCCAAGCCGTCCCTACGCACAGATGGAAGTTAATCCCAAGGTGAGGAGGGGGAGCAAAGAGAAGACTGAAAGATGAAATCAATGGTGGGGCGAAACGCGGAAGAAGTTTAGTTCCAAGGTTTGAAGGTCGCCCGCATAAGCTTCTATATATCGGAGAGGAGAGAAAAATCGAGCGTTGGCAGAGAAAATCGATAAAGGGGGATGAAAAGGCTCGTAACGGAGGAAAGTCAGGACGTGTAAGCTGCCTCTTTCTCATCTCGTTCCCTTTCATCCTTAATTCGCTCGCTAAGCAAACTGTACGCTTAATGTAACGTCAAAATACACAAAAACGTTACTAATTTCCACGTCGATTCAGCTTAGGTACTTAATATTTATTCTTAATGGTATATTTTGGTAAATTAGAATTTGCACGTGGATTTTTCTTATTCTTTATTCCGTGAATTTAACTAAATTTTTTTTTCACAATAATTAAATAGGTTTGATCCACTATTTTTTTAAAAATTCTAACTTGTCGATACGTAGGATAGACATAGACTCTTATTCATTTACATTTAGTGAATTGTTTTTTGAATTTACGTGATTAGCAATTACCACGCGTTTCCCATGAAAATGGAAATCCAATTAGAAATTTATTGAATTTGCTACAGCATCATGTTACCAATACACGTGTGCCTCTTTTTTTGGAACATTCGTAAGTGAATTGTAGTTTCAGTTGCATTGCGGAATAAATTCTGGTTTTAATTATGGCTATTACTAAATTTTACCACTTGTACATCTATTTAACCTATTTACCGTCACGCCATCGGTTTCCAAACGAGATCCCATTTTCGAACACACTTCTAGTAATTCGATATCCACTCGTTTTATGACAATCAAAATCTATTTCTAAAATTAAGAAATAGTAATTGTACAACCGAAAAAAATTAGGGTGTAAAATATGAAAAATTATAAATAAAATAGGTTTTTGAAAGAATAAAAGTGTTCGAAAATTGGTGCCGTGACGGTAATAATTCGAAATGAAATTTATTGTAGCTTTATCTAGTGGGTCAAGGAATCAACGAAGCTCACCTAAAATTTCTTTCTCGACTACAAATTCTAATTAAATAAATAAATAAAACGACCATTGTGGAGTAAGTATAGGTGATTAACCTAGTGAGATTCTTGCTACAATAACGGCTTATATACGCTGGAAAAGCTCGCATAAATTAATCGAAGCGAATAAAAGAGATGTAACGCAGTCACGCGATGGTATCGAAATGAATGAATGTGCAGTATGTAAAGCCGTTGTCACATTTTACTGGATAAACAGCAACGAAATTGCTTTGCTCTACGTACCATCGATCCATGTGGCTGCGATGATGACGCTAAGCTTGGCGTCCACACGTTGAAATAATGTACGTACCAAAATATTACCAAGATTATTGGATTATATTATAAAAAGAGGATAGTTTTTAACTTTTGCAAAGATGTAAGTTATAATAAAGTTTTTCATGTTGCAAGTAAAAAAACATGATATAAGCAGTTACATCATGGGTAGTTGAAAGTGTGATAAACTTACAAAGAATTTATTACTTTCTGGTATTTTTTTAATACATAAATTTTCACGGTATATGGACACAAAATAAGAAAATATAAGAATGAATATTTTTAAGCCTAAATTTCGTACCAATGTATCCACAATAAATCTTATAGTATTACGGGACACTTATTTATATGCAATGTTCAAACCTTCTTCCAAGTATAAGTGCCGAGTGATTCGCGGCTCGAACCTTCTGTATTATGTATGATTTATCAAAGATTCTACGATCATTCAAGGTCTTTATTCGTGTTAAAATAAACTACTCCCTCCGCTCTATCATTACTCACAGACCAATTCCTACAGATTACTATAACCTTTTGAATCAACTGTTACACTACATCTCATTTCACAGAAAGTCAACAAAAATAACGCCAATAACGGAAAATCTAAACCCACGAAAAAAAAAAGAAAAAAAAACGTTGATGGCAAAGAAAATACGAGCTCGACGTTTATGCGATTCGCTGGTCGACCTTGGCCCCCATATATACTTGGGCTATACACAGTTAGGAGTCACCCCATGCGAAAGGGCGCGAGAAATGGGCGAACGAACACGCGCGCAACATAAGGGTGCCACAGGGGGGAAAAAAGGGGGGTAGGGGGGCGCGTGAACGCAAGGTCGCTGAGGTTGTATACTGTCGAGGTCCGTTTCTTCTCCGAGGGGAGCGGAAAAAAAAAGGAACGTGAATTTTGTACGCACGACTTTGACCCGCATCTCTTTTAGTTGGGTTACGCGTTACTTTACTGTTATATACACGGGAGATAGAAGCGGAGCGATTTATTCGAGGAGTCTTGTATAACACGCAGGAGGTGGAAAAGTTCGGTGTTGAGTTTCTTTTCTTGCGCGTGCAGCTACTAAACACGTGTGTGTCCGAGTTATGCGACGATGACGCATTAAAATCTTCATAAAAATGGAGAGTCTTGTGCGCTGTCTCTATTTTTACTATATTCCTAGATGTCGATGTAGCCTTGGTGACATCGATTTTGTCTCCAGTTGCAGAGCTGTATTACTTTTTTTCATTATTTTGTAATAATATTTTTGCGGGAGATGGCATTATTTATGTTTCGATAAGTAAGGAGGATCGCCTGAGAATCAAAGTGTAAGAAATTAGTTTTCGTATCGTGGGATATTATTTTGTTACGTATTGTGGAATGACCAGGGTACATAAATATTTAAAAGCCGTATAATGTGGTGTATAAATTTAGCATAATCGTATATGAGACTTCCACTTTGATCTTTGTTCAATAGTTTTTATTTATAGCATTTTATCGTAGTCCTATTTCTTTCATACCTGTTTACGTATTCGTATTTATTTATTGCTTGACGTGTTGAACGTTCTCTTGAAGAAAAAACAATGTTTAAATCTCGCAACGCAAACTCTCGTGTTATGCATAACACCATTTTCAAGCTATAGCATGAAATTCGACGTTATCTCAAGAAAACATACAAAAATGAATAAAATTTTAAAAACATAAAATCTCAAAAAACGAGGTAAAAATTGTCCGATCTATATATATACACAATAAATTCAAATTAACGGTATCAGAATTGTCCCATGAATAATAAGGCACTAAGAGTCACGTTATAAATATCGTCTAGCAAGGAGCAATTGCTGCGCATCATCATCGCGCCAAACGTCAGTGCAAGATCCATCCTTATATATAGACGTCCCGGTATATGTACATGCACAGAGCTCTGGCTCTATGCTATTTTTTGACGCGAGCCTTGATTTTATTTTCGTACAGAGGGCTCGCGTAACAAATGCCGTCCTTTGTTTAACCCTCGCGCCCTCAAGCTCCTCAACCAACAACCGCCTGCACACACGGCTCCACTGTTTTTGCACTTATTTCATCTCGGCGGGCTCTGTTTACTTGTTCGTCCTTGCTCGCGCCCAAGAGACGCAAGTGCACGAGGCCATCGGACTCTAACGTGCCACCCCTCCTCTCTGCATCATGTATGCGTGCGTGCGCCTTCCTTTGCAAGTGTGTGTGTGTGTGTGTGTGGAGAAAGAGGGGTAAGCCTCACCCTTGACTGGAGGTGACCCTGACCCGATCTTCCCCTTCGAACTTCACCCGCTGCTAGCTTTCCCTCTCTCTCTCTCCTACTACGCCGCCGCCGACGCTGCTGCTGCTGCTGCTGCTTCTTTCTATACTATACTATACCCTTTAGCTGCGCGCGCGCGCTTTGAGTTTCTCTCCCTTGAGCTGTCGTTGTGCGTGTACGTGTGTGTGTATGTGTTATACAGAGCGAAGAGCTGCCACGGCTCTTTACCGGCAGATGGGCGACGGTTGCGCGCGACGGTTCGTGGCGCTGTTGCGTAAATGGGGGGCTTGGATAAGTGCTTCTAATTTTGGGGGAGAGATTAAATGAAGCCGAGGGTGGCTTCTCAAGGCCGATTATAAGATTGTATTGCTCTGCTTATCGATGGAGTCAAAGTAATTAGCAGCTCTTTTGGCTACGACTATTGTTATCGACACGTATTACGATTGATTGTCGAAATGAGAATTTGTTTTGTTCCTCAAGGTGAATATTATAGACACTGAAATCCAATCTAATTTCATTAATTATTTGTTAACAAAGTATTAACATTGAAGTCATAACTTTAAATACTTTCATATAGGTATGTGATATTTTATTTAGGAAGCTGGTATAACATCTACAATATAATACAATAAATTGAAATCCAACTCAATTTTTGTTAAAAGCTTATTAAAATGGTAATTGGGTATACAGAATGTACAATTTCTGCACCCCCCGATCCATTTAAACGCGAAAATTATTCAACAGCTTGGGGGTAAGGAAATCTCTCCGTTCCGAGTTATGTCACCGGTTGGCTCTCCTCGCGTATAACGCCAGTCCTGGGCCGAATGAACTGACGCACGGCCATCCCTCCACGACTTTCTTTTCTTCTCCCCTCCTATAATATTATCGCACGCGCGAGCTCCTCTCTTTATATTATTACGATACGCTCGTGTCGCGAACTCTTTGCCCGCTACACTATATATTATACCGCTGTCCTTTTCCTTCGAGTGTCGTTGGCAGCTCGTGTTCTCTCCGCGTCTGACCGACGCCTTACCTTTACTACTGAGCTCGTGCCGTTATACAGTGACTCGGCGCTTCTCTTATACACCTTCTAAACTCGCTTGTTGTGTATTATAGTTGTGTACTGGGGAGAGAGGAGAAAAAACAGAACGTCGGGGAGTAATTCCATTATCCCGCGTCCTTTCCATTAACGCGCTATTTTTTGCAAGCTATCCCATGATCATCATCCCTCGCACGGTTTATCCCAGCAGCTTTTTATTTTTTTATCGCGACTTGTTTCGTTGCCTTTCTTTTTTTTGGTTGCGATATACACTCGGAGAAAAAAGTTTACTTTGGGAGTGTTGCGCACTGCCTAGGACGAAAGGAGTTTGTTCGCAATTTGATGTAGTAGTAGCTTAGAGCTGCATGTTCGGCTAAATGAAGTAGCAATGGTAAGTCATCGAGTAGATCAAATTGTAAAAATGGTGGGCAATTCATATTAACTATATTAGTTAAAAACTATATATGTATAAGTAGAAATAAAATGTGTTAATAGTTGTTTAAATGTAATATACGATTCAAGATGATATCGCACAATTTAGAAAAGAACAGTAATCCGTCTCATGTCATAAACAATCATTTGCATTATACTAACATGACTGCTCAGGAAACATAACGATTTCAATCAGTTATAAATCAACAATATCATATAACATTTAATTCCACAAAATCATCATAAGATGCTTCAAACATGCAAAAAAACAATGTAAGAACATTCAAGAGTTAATTTTTTTTAAATATCATGTATAAAACTCGAGGCACCCGAAAAAGGAAAAAAAAACAATCTTTTGCGTCAGCTCGTACATAGGAATGTTTAAAGCAAAGACAGCTTGTTTGAAATTCTCTATATTACCCAGAGAGAAAGAGAGGCGAGCCCTAAAAATAAAAGACCTCTCCGCGTCTTATAAGACCCCTCCACGTGGCAGTTTCCAAGAATCAATGACGACTGGAAAGACAAAAAATAAGGGGAAGCCTCGTGCGCGTAAAGAGCCGAGAAAAAAAAATAGAGAGGGACAAAGAACTGAACGAGAGCATCACGCGTGCGGGTGTACTTTATATACCAACGACAGACGAAGGTCAATGGAAGGGGATCAAAGTGAGAGAGAGAGAGGAGTATCACAGGGGTGCGCCAACAGAGAAAGAGAGAGAGTCCGTGCTGCGTGGTCATTGCGGGAATACACGTGGCACGGGGATTAGAGGAGAGGAATGAGTGAGCGACCTTGATAAGCTTGGGGTCGGGAATCTCCCGAATTTTTCACGACTACAAGGGAGAGAGAGAGATTCTCTCTCACTGCGTGTGCGTGCGAAGTTGCGCCTAAGCGCAAAACTACGTAATTGGCCTGAATTCGTGTACGCGTGTCGATTACAATATTTCAAGGGAGAAAATGATTCGCTCTAAGAAACGATGATCATTGAGATGCGGGGAAAAAGTGAAAGAGAAATGGAAGTTAGCACTTGATGGACTGGTATATATAATACACGTCCTATGAGATTGTTTAACTTTTGTTTTAATGATGTGTGCGGCTGATTGTTCCGCGCTCGTGTGTGTGTGTGTGTGTGTGCGTGTTGTGCCGTCCACGTTGATGGTGTTAGCTACGAGAATTGCTGCTTTTGCCAAGTTTCTCATATCCCCCCCTCCCTCCCTCCCGGTGGTAATTGGTTGGCTATTCGGAAAATTAGATTAATAAAGGTGGGTTCCGATGTCCCAAGTGACGAGGCTCTTTCGACTTTGTCGTAATTAAGGATAATTTGTTCTGGTGCCGAGATGAACTTTCGAGCTGTGTGACATTTGATTCTTGGTAAATTAAATGAAGAAACATTCACTCGATTTTCTAGCGATATTGCGTATCATACCTAACAGTACCAAAAAAGTTAATATAAATAGCGTGTACCTTGTATATAGGTACTATAGCCATAACGTTCCAGTCGCTGAAAGAAAAAAAAAACAACTCCCATATTAAAGTTTTCTCCCCATAAGTATTCGCATAAGCATCTCTCGTAACGTGAATCGAATAACTTTAACGCCCTGACCTTTTATCCCGCGCGACCTTCAACTCTCACGAGCGTCGCTTTTTCTCCTTCTCTCTATATCCATTATTTCCTCTGTCTCTCTGTTTCTCTCTCTCTCTCTCTCTGGCTCACCTCCGCACACAGCAACATATAATATATATAACGGCACGCGCTGCTCTGTTACGGTATCCCTCTCTTGATGGCACGTGCGCCTCCCCCCCTTTTCGCTTTTATTCGTCAGAATTGCGGAAATCCCACGAGAGGTCAGAAATGCAAATACACGCGTAGCTATTTGAGAGAGCTACTAAAGAGTGAGATAGAAGGCAAGAGAGAGAGAGGATAGAGAGCAAACTTTGAGTTCCTTGGTGTGCGTAGGCGACGGAATGCTATACACCCCCAGAACGCATTAGCAGCATTGCCGGCGCGCTTTTGTCTGTGTGCGAAATTGGCCATCTTTGCGTCCACGTGTAAGGGCCATAATCACTCGGATTTTATGAGGCACAGCACGTAGTTATTTGATTATTTCCATTAAGGTTATACAAATTGGCCTGGTGTGTTTTTTTGTTTGCGAGGGTTGAAATTGGCAAACTGAGAAACAATTATTATATATAAGACGCTCAGAAGGGAGAATGTTTGTTTTTTCTGGCAATCAAGCGATGGACCCATTTGGTTTCTTGCAACATGACATAGGCTAAATTTCTTTCGCTGAAAAGTGGTCTATATTTTTGGAGCTGCATCGGTATTTCGTAATATATCTTCCAGATTACATACAAAAATTCGTGGTAGATATCTACCTATGATATAATGAATTGTATCCAAGTAGTTTACTACTACTTATTTTACAAAGTAGCACAGTTCGTTTACAAACATTGATGGTAATAAATATGAATAAACGCGAGAACTATTGAAATCATTCTAGAATTATTGCCGTCTAGAATTATTAATTTTGAAGCAACGCTTACAATCTAATTAACACATTATATACTTCGCGAGCACTCGGGAGAAATCATCGTGTTAAGTTCCCTCTTGAGCTTCTATAGCCGCATAAAATTTGAATATTCCAGAGGAACTCTAATTAATTTCAGCGATTCTATAATTAATATGCAAACATTTAAGAGAAAGCATTTCAATAGAACTTCTTTAAAGGAAAAAATTCAAAATCATGCGAACGATTAAAGTTATCCTGGTTACGTCGATATTCTATTTTGATTCGAAAAATACGAGTTTCTCTAATTTGAAATATCAGCGTTGAGTATTAATTTTAACCTCATCACTTATATTATACATAGGCATGTATAGAGAAATATGAATCATTTTGTTGTTAGCTCATTTATCCACTTAATTTTCTGCATAGCTAATCAAAAAGTTAATATTGTTATTCATACAAAATATGTTACACTGTACAGATGCACATTGCAGTATTTTTCAAAAAAAAAAAAAATCAATACTTTCTAAATTGGACATAAAGATCCAGTTGAAACATTGAAGAACGACAGTCGCAAGTGCACAAGACGCGGAGGAAAAAGTTATCCGCGCAAAAGCCAAAGAAAACAATGTGGCGAGAACATTGTTCAACTCGTTGGTAATGAGTCTCATATAACGTCGCGCGAGTACATACAAGTGACCAAGGGTATATATGAGCGCGAGCTAGCGAACGTGTGTGCACTGCACAAACTCCTTCTCTCCTTCCTCGGCTAAAGCAAATAACAGCCTGTTGCTGTATGGATGGCGCGCGCAGTGCTTCTCTCTCTCCTCCAAAAGGGGTGAGTTTTACCTCTCCGCCAACACACACTGCACACAATGAAAGTACGCTGGATTGGGGCTAGGTAGGGATGGAAGAGGAGAGAGCGGGAGCAGCAGCAGGTCGTTGCTAGCCGGGGGTTGGTGCACCCCGGTTGCACGGCTGCATCGATCTGCTGCTCCCGCTCTATGCTATAGTGGGAGAGAGAGACAGAGGGAGAGAGAGAGAGAGAGCATAGAGGCAGCAGTGCAACAACCCACGCACTGACCCTCGTCGTCCTTGTCACTCCTCGGCTAGGACCTCGCCGGAGGACAGCGTAACCTTTCGTGACTTTGGAGCCGAGAGCCGGCTTTTATTCCCTACCCCCAACCTCCGTCTCTCTCTCTTTCTCTCTACTCTCGCTAATGTTATATATATACATAGTTCATCCTAGACACAAGATTCCACGCGTCGATGCGATCCGCCTGCGAATCGAGTAGGTGGATATGTACGCGAGCGTGTTGCGTATGTGCCTTCGCGAAGGAGCTGCGGGTGAATACGTGCTCAACGCTTTGCTGCTATTTTTGGACCTGGCTTGGTGTTGGATAAAGGATTGATAGAGTAGGAGTGAGGAATTTGTTTAGAAAAAGGACACCAAATGTCTCGGAAAAATCTTGAACAGATGGTTAAGCTTATTAGTTTTACCTCGTATTCAGCATAATGCTTATACTCTGCATAATTAAATAAAGATCATTTTTTATCTAAGTAAATGCTATTGGCTCATAAAGGATTGTGAATAGAAATGAACTGTATATTTTAAAATAGCTCACCAGACATTTTGATAATGCAATTTAGTAGCTTAAACTTAAACGACGATTTAGCTTAATGCGTAGGCTGGAATTGAGTAAACGTAAGCAAAGGCCTGTATAATATATCAACTTGAATTATTTATGATTTTTTGCAAATGTTATTAATGAATCTACCGACTCTTACGAGGCACGCGAGGCTAATAAATGTGAATCGGAGAGAGAGAAAAAAAGGGACGGTACGGAAGGACAAAAAAGAGATATAGACGCGGGATGGGGGAAGATCGGGAGAAAGACGAAGAGTGGGAAAATGGTTAGAGGTGATAAGGGCGGGGGTGGAGAGATGCCACGTGCGCGTATAGCTGGGACTTTGTGTGCGTTCACAGATGAGAGGGATGTGTGCTGCCCACGTGCCGCGCAAGTTTTTGCGTCTTGATTCGACTTTGTGATTCCTTAAGACATTCGCGTTTTACATTTATTAATTTGTTCGGCTGTTCTTAAAGGCTCCTTGTTTGTTTCGCAAGGTGAAGGTTAATGGAACAATAAATAAAAGTTATGCATATCTATGAATGCCGGTAAAAGTCGTTCAAGTGATTTCCATGTTCTATTCAAAATGTGTTTGCTTTGATTTATACTTCTTTTTTTTTTTTTTAACGCGACGGCTTCAGTACTACTTTTATAGCGATGAGTATAATAAATTCGTGGAAACATTAAGTATTCTTTTTTAATTTTTAATCTTGTACATAATTTTTATAGTACACTAGAATACAAACCAATTTACGATTCCATTATTGTCACCTTACAAATATATTTCATGATAAGCTCCAAAAAGAAAGGTATATTCAAAAACAGAATTGGCCTTGCGACTAATGATTTATTTCGGTGCACTCGTGAATTTAATTAGCAAATCCATGACGATAACTTATTATTAACTCAATATTCTATTGGAAAAAGTGCGCCTATAGGCACTTTTATTCCAAGAATAAATCGCAACCCATAAAGCTCAATAAAATTACTTCATTCAGGAAAAAATCGTGGGAACCGTGTCTATATGCCAGATCGCAACATCGCAGCGATAGGGTGATTCAGAAATCATCGCGGCTTTGACGTAACCCTCGCGCACACATATTCATCCATATACCAATGATGCCGCGAATGATTCAAGCTGACTCATTCGTTATAGGCGCCGCGCTACTTGATCTTTGACTGTTCAACGACTATGTGCATATAGACACATATTAAGCACCGGAAAGATCGTCGCTTCCGCGAAACGTGTAATCCCGAAGCCACGTATCGATTATGTACATATGCACCTTCCTCGGAAAGTTTATCGCAACGAATGTGTCTATATATGTAACATCGATCGATCGGTCCGCAAATTCTTCGACGCGCGAAATACAAAGCGCGCTAATTATCGGCGCACGCGCGCGCGTCATCGCGACTATTGCGCGCGTACATTTTAGAAACGGCTACCGGGAAGTCTCGGAGCGCACCTATAACTTTAATATATAGGTATAGAGGCTGGCTTGAAGTTTAGCTCCGTCGCGGCCGTGGAATGGATTTGTAAACAGTCAATGACTCAGTTCGAACGACGTTATGTAATTACGTTGTAACTTTCAAAACATGTTTTGACATTTTGGCGCTCTACTATTTCCGGGCTTGATGCTTGATTCGGTGGATAGATGATTTAGATAATTCCGTTGGGAGTGTGATCTATTTGCATTAAATCAAATGTCTTTATTAGTTTTATACAGCGCTGGATCTGCTTCCATTAACTTTGTAACAAGAGTAAATTTATAATTTATGAATTTGCCATCTTTTGCAAAATATATTATCGGTTCACCTAAATAGTTGCAGTGAATGCATCAAATCTGTTTATGTATTAGCTACTCTTTTGCTGCTAAATCGGTTATCAGCGATGGCTATGACTTAAAATGCGAGTTGGTTTTTCACTCTTCTACACAAATGCTTAGAAATGCAGGTTTTTTTAGTTTATCATTTCATAGTTTATTTCTTTTCATGTTATAATAAGTTTTTAACTGATAGAGAAACAGTTTTTATTTGCATACCATTCCGAATCTAATATTATAATTTACAAAACGAAATCTCAATCTCGATGTATTATTATTCCGTTAACAACGGGACATATTTTGAAGAACGACACATTTTATTTTCGTCCATTAAAAATAGAAAAAAAAATACTTTTTTTCGACTAGAAAAAAAAACTGATTCAGCTTCTGAATTATTTAAATCCAATTTTTTTTTTGAAGGCATCATAAAAAGTAGATATTCGTTCCAGGTAGCATTCCTATATAACCAGCATAACGGGTTAAATACCCAGATATGTAGAACAGTCCAAAATTTGAATTTTCAACATCTGCTCGTATACAACACGTCGTCGATATTTAATTCCAAAAATCTTTCCGCTGCTCTCAACGCGAATCACCAGCAGCAGCTTTCAACAATAAATATATACGAAGCACATCAGGCGCAACTGGTCCAGCTCGATTCTCAATAGGTGCACACCTGGTCGTGTCTCTTCTCGCACAATTTCTCCGCCGTTTTTTGTAAACGAAAAAACCTCGCAGCTTCGCGATATTCATCCGCAAGAGTTACTCGCACGGTATATAAGGACTAACGTCGTTACACATCTGGTGACAAAAAAAGATGGCTAGACGTTATATTCATTCGTGGCCACATGCACACGGCCTGCTATATAGGCGGCATTGACCCCGCGTGCATGCACCAACGGCAGCGGCTCTTTCGCCCATTGTCCTGCAACGAGAGAGAGAGAGAGAGAGAGAGAGAGAGAGAGAGAGAGAACTGCAGGCAAGGTCAAGTCGGCAGGCGCGACGACGAACCCCGTTCGCCCTCGTTCCACCGTCGAACTTACTACACGTCGAGGCGAGAAAGTACGTGTGTGTAAGGTATGCATATCGTACGGCCTCGGTGTATCGTCGTCGCGACAGCTGGCGATGAGAGAGTCGTCGCGCGGCGCACAGCCGCCGTCGTCATCCTCCCGTCTCTCTCTCTCTCTCTCTCTTGCTCTCTCCAGATGTACGCGCGAGAGAGAGCCTTGACACGAGACTTGCCTCGTCGGTCTTTTTCGTTTTTCTTCACGCAGAGCCGAGCACAGGCCACGGCGAGACAGAGAGAGTGTGTGTGAGTGTGTGCGAGGAACGAACAAAGGGTTGCGAGGGCTGCTGCTGCTATACGGTCGCAAGGTCGACGTATTAATCACTCTCGCTCCGAGTGTGTGTTTGCTGTTTTTTTTTTGCTCGCGCGCGCGAGGTGTGATATCGGCGAGGACGGACGTGCGGACGTTTAGGAACGCTGTACACATACCTTTCTTTTTTATTGCAGTCTTCTACTTTTTTCGGGTTTCTATTTTCGTAGGCCAGTGCTAATTGCGCGTCGTTATGAAACTATGAAACTGCAGGTTGGATTTCTATATACCGTCGATGCAGACTTTTTCTGGGTATAATAACGACGTAGAGTTATTGCGCTCTGACGCAAGTACTGTGTTTATTAATAATTTAACATTTGTTGGAATTGATCTGTCTCTTTGAAGCTTAACATATATTGTTTTGTTATTTCTAGTGAATGGTATATATATATATATATATATATATATGTATCGTACTGGTATGCATTATTTTGACAAAATTTTCATTCGCGACTACTATATATTAAACCGAGGTATAAATTTTCAATTAAATCATTGTCCTTTTTTTTAATTGATTTATTAATTGTTGTACGTAACAATGACATAGATTACATTAAAGTTTATGTAAATCTATGCATAAGCGATAAAACACGTGGAATGTCACAGTAAAACGATTAACCGTGACACTCTAATTTCGATAGAACGGAGAGCGATTTTTCCGCAATAAAAGTCTATTCTCGTGACACACACACACACACACACACACACACACGCCGAGATATGGATCGCTGGATCGAAGCATTTCATTACAGCTCAAAAGCAAATTCCCTTGGCTTTACAATCCTCTCTATATTAGTGCAATATGCGAGTTTTCCTTTGCTCAACAGAACAGACTAATGTTTATGCAAATGCGTGTATATCAAGAGGGAAACCTTTCACGGGCAACTACTTTCGAATCGATAAAATTCAAATGGCGCGATAATTGTGCAGCTGATTTATTATGCGAATCTTGGCTGTTTCGATGTCGTGTATACAAAGGGGCATATACATAATATATATAAAAGTGTTCCAAGTGCTCGAACTATTAGCAAACTGGTGTCGAGCACGAAACAATGTTACAGGTAGTTTCTTGCAAAGCTACACTATAAATTATGTTTAACCGCTCATTAACTGGTTTACGGTCATTCCCGTCTTATACGGTATATGGAATAAATCTGGTGTTGCATATAAATATTGCGCGTATCAGAGGTGCAAAATTTCCATGCGCCACGCGCTCTTATTGAATAATAACGAATGGATTTTTAAAGAATTACAGGTGTCCTTAGACTCGTTGTTTATACTCTATTTTGAAATCATTTTCATACACTTTCAAAATGGCATTTCGTATAAGTAATAAGGTGAACGTGGTACTTCGGAACAATTGGATTTCTATAGAGATTTTTTATTAAAATAAAATTCTATTCTTCCATTTTCTGACAAACTAACTAACATTAAAGAAAAAAAAAAATATATAGTCATTAAACAATGAAGTGTTGCATCATCGAATTAATGATTCAATGAACAAATTATTCATCGCTAATAATAAAATTAACCTTGAGTCGATGCGCGCTCCGTATAAACATTGAGTTTTCAATACAGAACATGTCCGATCGCCATATTCGATTGCACCTCGTAAAAGGGCAACTATGACCGTCAAAGATTGTCTAAAAAAAAAGTAATCTAAAGCAGACTTGATCTTTATCGACAACACGAGTATATACAAAAGGTCGCGCATCGATGAACTCACGGACACATTTACACGCAGCCGTCTCTTTCTCTATACAAATTTAGTGTATACGAAGTGGCATGGACGTCGCTCCAGTGCCTAATAGCCAAATTGATTTTGCCTCGCTTATAACTCGATACAGTACTAGAGAGCTTTTAACATACTGGCATATCGATCTCATTGACCGCGTTTGGAAGTGACTATACGCCCGATTTTTATACGGCGGAGTGTATACGCGTGTGTCGTCGTGATGACCTGCACGAGCCAAAAAGATATAAGATGGAGGTGCACACCTGCGCTTGGATTGGACACATCGGGCAGATTCACTTGGAATCTTTGGCTATATACACGCGCGTTTTATTACATGGTGGATGACGTGAACGTTATACGGTAAATCGGTCGTATGTTGCAGAGCGCGGAAGATACGACGAGGTAATGTAGTTGGATATGTCGAGGGTAGCAGATGCAAGCAGTTTGCATTACTTTTGGCGAGTTTCTCGATGGTTGGATGTTGATTGCATATAAGAATTGACTTTTTGAAGGATGTCGTGTTTATGAGTGTCCTGCTGGAAGAACGGGGACTAGGAGATACGAAGTGAGCCTTAATTATTCAGGGAAAGGAGGTTGATCGAATAGATATGTTTATATATATATATATATAAAAAAGCAGCTGAAACATGATATATAACTTTTGTTTATCTAGATTTTAAGCAAGTGTGTAAAATTACTCGTTGATTTTTCCAAGTTACAATTTTTATGATGCACCTATTACCGTGAAATAGTGGATCGACGTATAATTGGATCTTTAATTCAGTGCACGAACAATTATTTATAAAAATTCAAAACTCTAGTTCGTGAATTATTTACCTTCGTCCAATGATTTTACCTAATGTACGTAAAAAAAACCTATATAAAAAAGGCCAAACCTCAGTCCGACCGAAAAAAGATGATTTAAAATCACATTAAACGTCTTTCATTAGCGGAAGCGCCTGCACGCGATTCCCTCAATCTACCGATACGTGGCAGTATACCTCCGAGTATTAAGGCGCGTGCGGCAAAAAAATCGCGGCTGCGCCAGGTCCGCGAGGCCGATCTCGTGAAAAAAAAGGGGGTCGCACCTGCGCCACTGGTGAATATGTATAGTATCCTCTACCTCTGTACTCCCCCTCGCGAAGGTGCACGAACGAGTAATGCAGCCGCCACAAAGACTTTGCAGTCCGCTGCTGTTCGTATACGCACTTTTTTTCACCGGGACGTTGATGCTGGGACGAACGGTGGGGTCAAAATATTTATTTGGTCTTTCTGCCAGACAGATTGCAAAAATGTGTGTGCGCATAAATTTAATCAGCTTTCGGGGTTATCTTGAAGTGTGAAAAACCTATTGATCCAATTTGTTTGTTTTAACAGTGAAATTTTAGACATTGATCGAGCTATATATAGTGATTTACATGAAAAACGACAATCTGTAGATTCCGTATGAAACGCAATTTTCGAAAACAATCAGTATTCTATAATTAGCTCGCACAAAACCTCAGTCGCACGCAACATCGAAAAGGCCCGCGGTGGAATTGCTATTTAAATACTCTACCCGAATCTCTTAATCGTCGGTCACGATCGAACCGACGATCGACTCCTCCTGCTCGTTGCTCCACTCCCCTAGCATCTCTCTCTCTCTCTCTCTCTCTCTCTCTCTCTCTCATTTCCTCCGTTCTCCTCCGCGGCCGTTCGTTTTTCTCTCGGCTCGTTGAGCACTTTTTTTCTCTCGCTCTCGGCACCCGGCGTACCAATCGAAGAGCCTCCGCGCGCGATAACCGATTCGTTCCCGATGCCGCCTCCGTCGATTTACCTTCTGCTGCCCTCCCCGATCTTGCTCGTTCGGCTTGTATATTTGTGTATGTGTGTGTGTATGTGATAACGCCGAGTAAAACGGTGTCAAGGCGATCTTTGTTCTACGATATACGTCCGTTCGTCTCGCTCCAAATAGCCCCGGCACTCAAATAAGAGAGCCGGGAGAGAGAGAGAGGCAGAGGCGTGAGCGCATGTATATTTTACGTGCGCGCGTGCCTCATTTGCGTGGACGGTATATTATTGCTTTAGCCGCGAGTGCGCGCGCGCTTATTGTGCTTTCGTCCTCGTTCCCTTCTTCTTCTTCTTCTTCTTCTTCTTCTTCTTCTTCTTCGTGGTTTCTCTTTCTCGGGCAAATCGGGAGCGACGAAGTACGTGTGCGCCTGTACCTATATAGTAAGAGAGTCCGCAATGTGCATATGTCACTTGGTCAAGCTGTTGTTATATGCGCTTGCTTATGTGAGTTGAGCTTTTGCGTATAAACGAATTGTCCAGAGTTGTATATGGAATCGACAGTTTTGTGATTTTGCACTGCACTATCGCGTGCCTTGTTCGGCAAAATCGGTATTTAAATGACGTTGTAGCTGATTTTTATAGATTATTTTATTATTGGCGAATGAAAGGTTAAGCTCATTGCACAGTTAATTAGATTGTACAAATTGTACACTGTTTTCGCAGTGTAAAGAACGCTTAAAGTAAAGCCAAACTATTCGTCATGTTCATAATTATTATATTCGGGTAAGAATTGCACAAATTGAACCATCTTTTCTTCAAGTATTATTAGCACCTATATATAGGTATAGCACTTTTCCGCTAGTTGCATTTTTTATCAGGTTAACAACGATTGGCAAAATTGTTTTGCATACACGAAAACAACTTAACACTGATTGTCGAAAACCTTTAACAACGCAGATCAAGCCAACATCTCCATCCCGTAACATTGTACATTATATATATATACACACATGTATAGAGCGACAATATCCAAGCAGCCTCGCTGCATACTTACTTTACAATCCCATTACGCATTAGCCTCGTTACAATCTCGTATATGTCGTGTATACACGAATCGCCTGCAATTAACGTCCTCTCTCTTGCGCGCGCTGACCACTTCTCTCTCTCTCTCTCTCTCTCTCTCTCTCTCTCTCTCTATACATATACACATACATACACATGTATACACGAGTCGTTATTAAGGCAGGAGAGGCACGCGTACGCGTGTAATACGCACCCGCGTTCCACGCATATAACCATTTGCGGTGTTCCGTCGCCGCTCTGTGCTATATGTACATATATACAAGAGAGAGAGAATCGCGCGCGTGCCCGCCGCCGAGCGACGATCCGTCGTTGTGTGCCTTTGCCGAGAGAGATTGTATATGTGTATAATGTGCAGTAGACGAACTACGATTTTGTTGTTCGGTTATACCTGGAAGCTGCGTGCTTTGAAGTTTTCGTTGATTTGGAGGGTTTTGATATAGCTGTACTGGTTCGATATGGAGAATCGACGTGTTGAATGAGTTTTTTTTTTCGGATGAGTAGGAAGTTGATATTGAGAATGGGAATCTTATTTTGATTTTGGTGGATTATTAATTGTTTTGTAATTTTGACTTTCCTTTTGCTATTAAAGCTGATTATGTGTTTCGTGTTATGTTACAATATCGTTGAAAAAATAAAAATGTATTACGCGCCTATAAGTTAATTGTAATGCATGAAATATTCTGACTTAATTTAATGTCGAAAATCAAGCAAAGCCGTCGATTGCCCTATAATACTGGATATGATGCCAAATGCAGTAACATGATTCTCGTCAACGCAGCTATCTAAATAAGGTGCAAACGCAATGCGCAATATTGACGTCGCAAGGCTAATGAAAATACTTATACAAGAAAAAAAAAGGAAAGAAAGAAGGTAAATATATATAAGGAGGGCAAAAAAAGGGGGGGGGGGAGGGCAGGTGGCTTACGATCTACAGCGAGCGACGGCTGTTGGTCGGTCGCCGACACCTGCCCGACCGAAATACGTCTCTCTCTTTCTCTCTCTCTCTCTCTCTCTCTCTCGGGCTTCTCTTTTCTTTCCACTCCTTTTTTTTCTTTCGGCCTCCTCGCATTCTTTCATTCAAAGCCTCCTTTATCAGAAAGCAGCGCGTGCCGCTCGCGCGCGCCCGCTCCTTGCGTAAAACTCGGCCTCCGCGTCTTTCGTTGGGATTCTTGTAAATCCGGGTGAAATTATAGGTGATCAGCGCGTGGCTCGTGGCACATAAGTTAGGGTGATCAAACGAAATTTTCGCTCGATCCCGACACGCTTATAATATATATATATATATATATATACCGATGTATATCGATGGGGGATGGGAGGGAAAGATTTAGAATCTCGGCCCTTGATTGCTGATTACGAGCGCCGTCGTTATTATACATATTTTTCGCTGGAAATTAGATGTATTTTTGACAATTTTGGATCATTTGCAGCTGCACGCGCGACGTTATTTTGCGAATTTTGTTTTTTGTTCAGCTGAAAGCAAAGCATATAATAGAGCTCGAGACGTTTGAATATAAAGCTATAATATGCAGTCCCGCATCAAGTAGTACAAGCAAGCGCTAGTAAGACACGACTAAATTAACTTTTGAAAATGTTTTGGATCGATTTAACAGCCGGTACGCCAATAAAACAACAGGAGCATTTTATTTTCATGCATTGGCAAGATACGGTCGAGGAGAATAATCGTTAACCTCAGCCAGCCGAAAATATGCTTCTCAACCTCAGAGCAATTATGAACCTTGAAGATCTCGCCTCGTTAGCTCCGAGCATATATAACTCTTTACTGCTACATTTACTCCTCGTAAGTTTAGCAGCTCGGTAATTCACCACGAACTAGAGCCCATAAAGTAGAGGAATTAAAAAGTAGCCTAAAGTGTCAAGCGCTATACCACTCGACGATCATCTCCCACTCTTCCCATTTTATCGCGCAAAGCTTCGCAGTTGTAAGATTGTAATTTTTCCACTGAACAATGTTCCACCGCGCCAAGACACATAAATACTAATCTTGATCCCCCTAGGCCTATATATACATACACCATGAAGGAATCGAGAAATTTGGAGCCGTCCCAAAGTCACCCCGGTTTTTATGATAATTTACGCGGTCCAAGAACATCCCGGCCTATTACACCAATTCACCAACTCTTTGTTATAGCCATCGTTACCTCCGCGTGCGCGCGCATGAATCACTCCCGAATACATCGCCGTGTCCGTCATCATCATCATATTCGGCCAAGTAAATTTGTCTTCAATGCTATACGGCGATCCTCCCACTGGGTTATATGCACGACTCGTAAACTTGATTCGCCTAAAGCATAGACTCGCGCGCGCGTACGTCTTGTTATTTACCAGGGCCGATATTTACGTATCGTCGGCCCAGGGCTATACGGGCATTATAATCTCGGCATGCGGTGGCCGAGCGCAACGCGAGCGCGTGTCTCGTGACCCGCATAACGCACTTATGAGCTCGAAGGAATATGCGTATGTGTACCGCGTGTGCCAAAGCTGCCTGCACTCCGACGTGACGATTACCATCCGTGGGCAGGGTGACAAGGTGGCTGTATACGAAGAATCGAGGGGAGAAAACTACACCTGCAGACTGTCGGGCATTTTTAGTACCTTCGATCACCGGGAGAAGTTAGTAGTCCTAGTGTCTTTGCAACGACGGATTGTTCGATGATTTCAGGGTCTGATCTGATTGGATTTGCAGTAGGAGATTCGTGCATTATGGATAAGTTTCGCGAAGCTACAGTCGAGTGAATTTCACGTTTGATACGTATCTGCGCTAAACTTTGGATAAACAGATTTCACGTAAAAATTTGTGAAATTAATGAAACAATCGTGTTTCTTACCTTTTATATACGACATATTATACATTATGTACGATGTGCAACAGAATTATGAAGTAATGTATGTGACGAGTATTCAAGTAACATTCGAATCTAATTTTAGAACGATTTTCATGGCTGGATATATTTAGTACCTGAACCGCTAAAAAAAATCCCGAGCTAACCACAATATAAAAAACGCGATACCCAAGGTGTTTAAAAAAATAGTCATTGACGCTTCGTCGAAAGATGACTCGTAACAATATGTATATGGTAAATCGACGAGCTGTTGTAATATGCATCGAGAAAAGAAGGTGAAAGGGTTTCGCACTAGGAGGGCAGGGGATTTATCAGAGCGTGAAGCGAAATGGCGAATGTTGTAAAAAAGAACGTCCGGCGTGTGTAACGATTTTTCCATTCTACTCCCGTGACAATACATGGATTCTCCCCTGCATGTGATGATTTTTTTTCTGTTGTACGCCCACTGTTTTTTGCATTTTTAAATATATATATATATATATTATTTGCCGTACTGTACTTTTGCCGAGTTGATGATCCTGTTGCTTCTAATTTTTTTCAATCGATTGTAAGTATGCTTGTAACGTTATACTTAGACCCTTAAAAATGAGACTGATTTTCAGAAACTAGTAATAATTAATAGCTGCACAAAAAATTATATTATTTTGAGGGGATATACAGAATTTTGGTTGGTAAATATTTTTGCCTCGATTAGCAAAATTTTAATGGGACAAATACTTTATTTTAAATTGTAATAATTTAAAAAATATGTGTACCAATCTCAACAACTTGTAATAAACTGATATGCAAAGAAAAAAGGCCTATCGTCCCTCGCGCATATAGATATACAACAAAAGCACATTTGTAACAGATTGATATACATACATACACACACACATGGACGATCAATCGATACTCCAATAATCGTCGCTTATCCCCAACAGACTGAGCAGCAGCGGCTCTCGTTCGCAGCCCTAAACAAGCGCACACATGGAATTTCGAAGGACCGGCTATGCGACCTCGAGCAACGACCTCCATCGAATCGAGCCGTGCCACACACTCTCATCACAGTCTACAATATGTGTGTGTGTGTGTGTGGGTATGTGCCTCGGCAGGTGGGCCAATATTCAGTTCTCTCTATACAGGCTCGTCCTGAAAAAAAAAAGCAGCGAGCAAAAACTTCCCCTCGCTTTCGTGTGTGTATCTGCGCCAGGCCCATGGATTTATATACGCAAAACATTGCCCGCGTGTGTGCGGGCTTTCGCTTAGTCTCTCCGGCGTTGGATCTCCTAAGACGACGCAATTACTTCGACGCAGTTTCACACGACACGCCGATGGTTTTGGGATTTTCCGTACGCTGCTAAAGGTTTTGTCATTATTCTGGCAGACAATGTTTTCTTTTTGTTTCAGAATGAAAGCGAATCTCTCAACGTTCGACATCTGTCAAAGAAATTAACGATTCTATTAAATTCTCATCATAAGCTATTGTAATAAATAATAATTTCCCAAGCTTGTGCAACACTCAGTTCGATTGCAAATAAATATAGAACCTGCAGGGCGGCTGTTATTGCTCAACGGAACAAAATTGTGCCCTTCAAAGTCTTTCATATTTCGACATTGTTAAGAAGAGGAGCTCGATCGACACTGCCATTGATCGCTTCATCTGTTACATTTTGAAATCAAATATACGCTATATACACTCGGCCTTTAACAGCACAATACCAATATGCTCCTCGTTATTCCTTTCCCATGATGCGCCATAACGGGAGCTATCCAGCGAAAATTCTGTAAACTATAGAATACGGAAAAAAAAAACAAGAAAGACAAGGTCGCGCGTGTGGATTGGGAGCTTTTTGCTGTCGCGTAGCGATCGAAGCCCACCGTAGCAAGGACACAACGTTAAAATTGCACCCCCGCGCGTTACTTTTATCATACACGTATATACATGATGGGGAATGTCGTCGTTATTGTATTCCGCTATAAAGCACGCGGCTCGGATTTCGCGCGCGTGTCCGCATAGTGTAGGGACCAGCTCCGGAGCACAAAGCACGCGTCGAACGGTAATGCGATACCGCTGATGCTGCGCGTGCGAGTGAGAGAGAAGCGCTGATCCTTTTCATTCGTTCATCCTTCGTGAGAAGCGTGTTAAGAATAAGCGTGCAGCCCTTTTTGGCCTTCGATGAAATGGACGGTGATTAGCTTTGTTGTCTGAGTGCGCGTATCTGCCGCATATATGCGGCCGGAAGTGCGTAAATAAGAACCTGATCCTTGAATGAAATCTGCCATTCATCTGATACGACGACGGGACGCAAGCGTGGTAAATGCGCCTGAATTATTAAACGAAATAACCTGGCAATTAAAAGATACCAATCAGATTTGGTTAGAGCTTTATTTAATACAATGTACGCGCACAACATTGTATTATTTTATTGTTTTTAAAATTTATATTTTAAAAGTAGTTATGTAGAATCATAATAGAATGTATATAGCTTGCTTTCTCAAGGTCAATTTTCAGAAGGACACTTTATCAAATTCCGAAATGAAACGCCGTAATAAAGATTTCAGTTTTAATTAGAGTTCATCAGATAAGGACGTCCCGTAAGCTGAATGGCAGCTGCGTCGATTACTTTTATAAACTCGTGGTTACCGCATTCTCGCGCACATCATCATAATATCAGGGAGAGAGCTATTATAATAATCAGCTTATATACCGGGTATGAAAATAAATGAGCGCCAGGCCACATAAGCCTCCCGATTTGTTTTAATTAAAAATACGAGAAGGTGTAGGTTTCTCGCCACGTGCCGGTATATTCCAGAGGTACAAAGAGACATGTAGCGACGACTACCACCACCGCCGCCCGTGTAAAATTAGAAATTTATTTGCTAAAGGGTAAAGCGCAATATAAGCTCGAATCGTTCGGCTATAGTAATTGAGCCGCGATCGATCAGCCAATGTCGTCATATACACGTTCGTTCATGCTCTCGTCTCCCATCCCTTTACTCCTTCCCTTCTTTTCAATACTTTTTTACTTCTTTTTTTTTTCCTTTTTTTAAATCGTACTACCCGAGACCTTCGCAACTGTACGCTTCACCTCCTCTGTTTTTTATTTGCACACACTGCACGATATGCCGTTACAAATACATATCATGCGGGACTTGTCGTTGGTTAGAAAATGTTCGATCGGATGGTCAACGTTGCATCGCGTGCCGAGGCATTTTCCATAATGGCCGCGGCGGAGAAACGAGCCGCGCGCGCGCGACGGGTTTATTCCCGGCTAAAATCAACAGGTTGGCGCGTCGCGGCGACCTCGCGCTTGACGCAAAAGCTCGCGAGAGTTTAGAGGTGCGGCTTCTTTTTCTTCTTCTTCGAGGTGGGGGAGGGTGAGAAAAGCTCGTATCAACACTTTGGTTCGTGTGGTAGTCAAGCGAGCACGCAAATAAGCGCTTCCGAGCTAGAAGTGGTTTTAACTGAGTATAGCAGTGGGTTATTTTCACGGTCGCGCGTTAGTGGTTCACCCACACTGTCATTACCGAGTGTAAAGTCGTGAATTTTATTTGCGAATTTTATCGCAAAACTTTCATTGTATGAGCGCTAAAAGTAATCGAGTTATGTCGTAAAATTTACGTGGCCTGCTCGAATGTACTTCAGGGACATAATGTTTATTTGTTTATGAAAATTGTAGTCTCTGTAAGTAATTCGTGGCACTAAAGCTCGAGCTTGTTCTAATAAGTGTAATAAATGGATTAAAATTTCGCGACAACTATAATTATATGGATTTAATCTTTTCCGATCGATCCGGAAACTTCCCCAATTATAAGTAAAAATTGATTACAAAATCTTGAAAATTATCAAGTCTGAATTTTCCGAATTTCGACGAAAGCAATTCGAGCATAATGCACTTATCAAATCGGATGTAAACAATTGACCGATCGAACAACTCAAAATAATAGACTGTTTATCCCGCGCGCGCGTTATGCGAAAACAACAGCGTATATAGGAAAAAAAAAAAAATTATAGGCCAGTCGCGCAACCTGCACATTTCCTTACATAATCGACGTTATAGCACACAGAGAGAATAAAAATATAACCGACTACTCCCGTTTCTTAAAATATGTATATGCGCCGTCCGGCGATGCGGCTCTAATCGAATAACCATTACTTAATCGGTTTATAATCAAGCTGAAAGAAAAACCCACGATACACTACAGCTGCGCTGAAGGGTGCCTCTCCTTTGAATAAATTAACGTATCAATGAATCCCACTGTATTCTCGTTGACGACATTATAATGTATACGCTCCAGAGCCACGAGCAACCAGTGGAATCGCGTGTCCCGCAACGCGCACAGCCTCTCCGCATGTGTACACGCCGATTCAGCTCTTCGGTCCCATATATACCGAATGGAGCCGAAAAAAAAAGCTCGTGCAAAAAATGTTCGAATGAACTTGCCCTCCTGTTCGACGCATGAAATTGAGGTGTGTCGATTCTCTCTGTCTAAGTCGTCCGTTTACACGCGCGAGTATATGTAAGAGAGCGAGTGCAAGCGAGCGAGGGGTTGGGTCTGACGTCAGCCGGTTGCGGGGTGACGTAATGCCACGTGCTGTTAGAGCGCGACGACGCGGAAGGTGGAGCGCGCGCGCGGCCCGGCGTCGTGTCCTAGGAATGACATTGACACTGGGACGCCTCTATAGGCCGTTGCTTATCGATCCACTCCTCTCACTCTTGGTCACTATAGCGCGCGCAACCCCTATCTGTCTCGTTCATGCGCTGGTGCGAGGAGAGGAGGGAGAGGGAGGGAGGGAGAGATGAATGAAAAAGTTCGTGCGAGAGAGAGGGATGGAATATCTCGTTATGCAGATTGACCATGAATTTGAGAAAGGGAGTGAAGGACACTCTCTCTCTCTCTCTCTCTCTCTCTCTCTCTCTGACTTTCCTCGAAGGTAACGCGAGATATTTTTAAAACTCGCCGCCTTTGCCTACCTGCCTGTGGAGCATTTTTTTTTTCTTTTCCTTTAGTCGGTGCTACGGCTGTTGATTCAATGATTAGAGTCCACGATTGTTACACTTCTTGGCGTTCTCGAATGTCGCGCTTATTATAGCAAGGACGCGATATCTGCTTGTGCCTTTTTTAGACTGGCTGACTGGCGGCTGCGTATTTCACGCTTTCGATGATTCCATGCCAAGATTTTTCATAACAAATTAATCGCTTTGTTGCAATTAACAGGGAAATTTTCATGTATAGAGTGTAAAGAATAATTGTCCTAGACAGACAAATTATTATAATCTTATCAAAGTATTGCGTAAGAGTCGCTCGAAAAGCAATATAGACAGGTATATATAATATAGAGGTAACGATTATTTAAGACAATACTGATTGTTGTCCGCGATCCATTATTATATATATTTACGTAATCGCCACGGGGCGACTCGTCTGCGCAATCGTTAACGAGACCTTCGAAAAATTTCCAACTGTATTATAAGTATATTACTCGCGAATATATCGATGCCTCATTTCGCAAGAACTCCTATATACATAACATACATTCCGACTCTTTTTTTTTTGCTCACTTTTTTTTATCGCGATGTAAAATTTCGAGCGTACGAAAAAAAAAGAACAACGCGAAGCCTAATCGCGCGTAACCTTCGCCGTGAGGTAGACGAGCGTCGCGATGTCCGATAAGGATATGTCTATATGTAATGTAATACACACCACAATACGACGTATTTTACAGGCTTATACGCGCGCGCGCGGCTGGTTGATTAGTATTTACATTTCAATCGATTCGCCAATATATAAGCTACGAAGAGAATCAGGTGTAAATGTATATATATGTGTAGATGGTTGGATAAGGGTCCCCGTGTATATATGAGATTTATGCGATTCTGCATATATACAGTTGGTGAGTTATATCTGGATTCTCATGACCGCTGCAGGGGGATAATATGGATAATATTGGTCTTATTGCCTTGTCGGATCGATCAGATCGATCGATTGCGTATAGCTAAAGCGAGGTTTGAGCCATAATTAGTCGTGTTTTCTCGCCTTTTTTTATATACCGCCCGCTCGCAGTTTATCTTGTTTGCTTAATTTTCACGAGTGCCTTAATCCATTACGGCGTGTAGTGCCAACTTGATGAAATATTTAGGGGAACTGATAATATCTTTTGATGTTTTATTAACGTTTGGTGTGATGTATTCTATACTATGGAATGAGATACAACAATATGTCGAATTATCCTTCATCTAATTAGGATTACACATTAATTGTTATATTGAAAACTTGTGTCTCAGTCCCAATATTAAAAGACCATTGCTATCCGATTCGTATGGAATCTATACTATTAAAATTGCCGGCCGTACATTTTTCACCGTAGAATCGCATAATTGAAACATAAGTCACGTCGATAACGCGTTCCATCAACACCGCGCGCATTCACTCGAACAATGTGTACCTATAGAAACAGTAAGAATCCAAGATTATACAACCGCGACTTCCAATCGAACAATGAAATCTACATAAAAGACTTACACTGGCACGCGCGTGAATAGAAATAAAGAAAGCATTACGGTAGCGTATAAAGTATAATTAACGATATCTCGGGCTAATTCGCGTTAAACCGCTAAATAAAGAACAATGCGAATGTATCGCGGCCCTGAATAGCTTCGTCGCACGACTTGTGCAGCCATGCGCATTGAGAAAAAGAAAAGCGAGAAAGAGGGACCGGTAAGTATAAAGAGAGTGAAAGACGCGGTGGCGGCGGCGAAACTGCACAGAGCGCGAGAAAGAGCTGCCGCGCGCGTTGTACACATGTGCGAAATGCAAGGCCGCGACTTTACAATTGAGGCTGCCACACGTTTGAATGTCTGCAGTCGCGTGCGCATTCAACCGTGTGCCGCGCACCGTTCTGTAGATCGAACGAAGAGGAGATAGATAGATAGATAACTTTTTATTTTGTTACAAAACAAAAATACAATAATATATAATATAATTTCAGATTAATCGAATAGGTAGTATAATAATAAATATATCACAGTTAAATTTTCTTCATTTTTAAATATTGCTCAAATATAATCAGTCTTAATTATCTATCACCGTCAACTTATAAAACAAATACAGTACAATAAAATATATACAAGTCAGTCAAAAAATGATATCCCAGTGTGCATCGGAGAGAGAGAGAGAGAGAGAGAGAGCGTAGCGGACAAGATCCAAGCAGCTCGGACTATCACAGAGTGAATTTCAGTCGACTATATCCTCTCTGTCTTTCTTTCTCGGGCGCGAATTATCGCTCGAGTTGGAGCGCGCGCATGTCTTCTTAAGGCTATTAATACGGGGAGAAGAAGAGGAGTCGATGATAGTGTGTGCGTTACGCGCCTTTAACCTTCGATGACCCGTTCTTCTTCTTTCTCTCTCTCTCTTTCCCTCTCTTTTTGTATCGCTCTCTTTCATCTCTTTTAATGCTTCTTCTCTTTCCGCGCGAGCCTCTTCGTGCGTCTTTCTCCAACTGCTGCCGCGGCTCTCCATATAGTATATATACTGCATCAGCTTCGGTTAAAACGAGAAAGAAAGCAAAAGCACACACTCTTTCTCTCTCTCTCTCTCTCGTATCCTTGACTTTCATTATCATTCCAACCGTTGACTTACGTTTTAAGGATAAATATAGACAATGCCGAGTTCGCGCCGTATTCTTTGTAATAACAACGCTTTTACGACACTCGGCTTATAAGTAGAGGCACACTCTCGGGTGTGTATAAGAGCGGCCAAAAGGACATGACTAATTAGATATTCGCCAAGTATAAACATTTCGCGCTGAGATAATCTCGCTGAAGCCCGGGAATTTAATTACTCGACCGCTCCGAGCTCCAGTCAATCGTATCTCGTTTGCTTCAATTAAAATCTTTATCGCACGAGTGAGTGAGAGAGAGAGACGAGGGGGAGAAAAAGTGTAATTGAATTTGGCGGAGATTCGTGATTTACGGATGAATAGAAATTTAATTATCGACGCGATTTTGACATGCATATAATAGCACCGAGTACCGTAAATTATAATTAAACTATTTTTTTTTGCTTATAAGTTTCCCGGAACATCAGGTTATACGTCGGAACAACGAAAAGTATGAACCTCTTTTCTGTCACGTAAAGTTACAAGCTTTCTCCTTCAATATTCCTATTATATATACAAAATCTCAAGATTTAAAAATACACGATTTTGACGCTCTATTCTTAAAATCGCCGTTCTCCAACATCCATATATATATACACACTCTATTTCCCGCACTCGCACGCAAGACTTCCAATAAAAGCTTTATTTATAAAACACACGTCTCTCTCTTTCTCTCTCCTCCAATCCGTAGCTGCATCTAATCTCCGCCGCGCGAAGGAAGGAATAATCGTAGGTGTAAGTCAATCGGGATAAAGGGTGTTTATCCGAATTGTCCTTCGACTCGACGGTCACCGTCGAAAGAGAGAAGTCATATAGGACACACCGGGACAGCGGTCAGAAAGGAGAGAATGCCCGTCGCTTTATAAGCGAGCCGCTCTCTCTCTCTCTCTCTCTCTCTTGCTGCAGCAGCAGCGCTGATTCACTTCTTCTTGGAATATCGCATAAATTGTGCGATAAGTTTCGGCGCGCGCAGAGTATAGAGAGAAAGACCAGACAAGCTCTGCAGTCGAATAGCTACTATGGGCGGTTTTGTGTATGTTGGTATATAAGTTATACCTGATATAACTTATTTGACGATTTAAAATGAAAGAAATATACTCAAACGTAATTAATCTGATTATTTCTTTTGATGTTTTGCATCTTATCATCAACGTTTATGTGAATGTTTTTTTTTTTATTAAGATGCGGTTTTTACAACAGTTATTATTAAACATTCGAGTTTTAGTATATGTTTCGTCTTGGCGAGATTTGACATTCCGGAAACATAACTTGCGGTTAAACTGCTATGGCTTTGCCAATTTTATTTATCAATTGTAAATTATTTCAATAGTTCATATTTTACAATGAGAATCAAAATTGGTTGTTTGATGCAATTAAAAGAGTTCGAATAAAATCTCGTACGGTTGGAGAATATTTTAGTATATACTTATATACTATACTTGAAAGTTTTCTAGAGCTTAAAAGTTAAGCTCCTAATGCAATTGAATAATAAGTATTTAATGCAAAATAATAACGCGATTACATGGAAAATTATCATCGGTTTAAAATATATTGAGTATTTCTTTTTATTAGTCTCCCAATAATTTATAATACGCGATATCGAATTTCATTCGCTGTTGTTCGCACAAAGCGTTTTTCTTCGTTTATTCTTTTTGTTCTTCTCTTTCTCTCTAACGATTCTGTTCGCAGCTATGCGTTTATATTTATGCATGCTGACCGCGTCCGACGACTTAACAGTCAATTGAAAAGAATGCGCGCTACCGTTCGGCAACCATCCAAATTTCGCTTCTATCACAATGCTGACTTTTACAATATCATTGAATACCGAACGACAATTATGAATATAATATACTTATAACGATACACTTTTTTTCTCTTTCAACATTTTGTATTGAATAATTAAAGTGCTAATTCAAGGTCAACGGTTATGAATGTTTCCACATCAAACCGTAACGTGCGGCTCGTGACGTTGGATTCTTTATCTCGTTTTCCTCCGATTAGAACCAATTGAGTAAGTATAATATGAGGTACGTGCTCGCGCGGAGGTAAGATTTGCAAGTTTTTTTAGCCGCCAATATACAAAAGTCATAAATAATGCAATCTCATTGTCCTTCGGTGCTTGACGTCCGTATTTTAAAGGTAGAACCGAAGAAGCTCGAGTTTGCTTCACCTCACTCGAATGGTAAAGTTTCAGCCCCGTAACAAAATCGTGAAATTAGACCTAAAATTTTTTCAGCTTTAATTTTATACCAGTACAGTATATATTATTCTATAATAATTCTAAACGATGTAAAATGTCTATCATCATCTTTCTTAAAATATCCGCACAGTGACAAATTTGATTTTACAATAATTTATTCAGAACGCCTATATGTGCAGCAGCATATCGGGGCTCTATTTCTTCCACTACCTATTGCTAGAAATAGTTAATCACATGTTTGAACGATGATGAATTCAGATCGATTGTTTTCAACTCGATTCAACACACGCAGGAACGAAATTGACGTAAAAGACCACCTCGAAATATCGTGACGATAGCAGCTTTAACCTAGCACGATAAAAGGCTGCGCAACAATAAAAGAGTGAGATTTGTCTAAAATTAGCTCGCCGATGCTAGGCAATTGCCGTTTCATTATTGACTGGAACAAAAATCGCTCCAATGTACATTTGCATCAAAATTATATATATATAAGAGCCAGATAGTTCTTAACTATATATATAAATCAATCAATTCACGAGGCAAACAATTTACTGGCAATTACTGTCAACAGTATATAACAAAAACATTTGACTATAAATATTTCAAATATATATATCAATACCATATCCATACCGAAATTTCAAATCTACATCTTTTCATTCCAAGCATTAAGACCCGTACCGATTACACACTGCGGACATCGTGCATGCAAATAAAGAAGCTCTCCCTAGAAAAGTATATCGAAAAGAGTTCTCGAACTTACAATCGTATGCATTAATCGGACTTTGACGGGCTCGAGCCACATGCGAGGTATAACGACCGCGAGCGCTGAGAGACGAGCGCGTGAGTCATCGCGAATAATCCGAATAAATACATCGCCGAGAGAGAGAGAGAGGCGTGCGCGCGGCAGTGGTATACTCGAGCAGCGCGTGGTATATAAGTGACGCCTCGCGCGAGCGCAAGGCCAAGGCCGCAGTGGCCACGCATCAGCCGGTTATCATCGAATAAATTAATACACCCCCTTTCCTTTTTTAACCGCGGCTGCCGTCGCCGCAGCCGCACGACGATACGAGGAAAAACAATGGATCGCGTTGTGTGCTCGATATATATACATGCCGATGCGTCGATTTCTGAATAATTCCATTGTCGTCATTTGGTACATTAATTGTGCGCTTCTACACGCGTGGATTTTTATATTTATTTGTATACGAGTAATATAAGTGTTTTGCTTGGCGCAATGGCTCTATTGCTCTAGAGCGCTCGACAATTGTCGCAGTTTCGCGGTATACAAGAGCTTATCTATTGTATGTTTTTTGTGAACGTGAAGGAATGCGGTCGCTAATTGAAAATTACCTGCGACTTTGCTCTTTTCATTTTCGACTGTAATGTTTTAATCAAGAGCACCATATTGTTAATATAATGAACTTGTTATATAATATATAATAGTGAAAACGAAGAAAGCGCGTTCTGATAAAACTATTTTCATATTTATTTTATAATTATTTGTTCACGAATTTGTAGCGATATGCAGGTTCGAACAATATCGAGCATAAGTTTATTTGAATGTCATTGAATAATCTGTGAATGGCTGTAAATAAATTTATCTCAAAGTGAAAAACTTATAAACAATTCCGTGTGAGCCAAAGCTTTGGATGACATTGCAAATATCTCGAGATTATATTTCCATATATACAACTATTGCACATGTCGCTCGAATACAAAGCTTCGTATCAATATCCGCTCGTGAGTAAGCGCTAATGATTATACCTTTTACAAAATAGTTTGGTAAACTGTCGAGCTCAACATTATGACTCGAGGAACGTTTGCTGATCCCGCGAAATGCTATTAATTTTTCAAAATCAACAATCATCACGCACAACCAGGTTCGTATAGTTCGTAGAAATGCGATCAAACGGCACGTTCTAGCGAGGAAAATATTGCCGGCCAGTTTTGCGTAAACGTTAAACAATCGACAATCGCGCGCTCACTCCTTTATCATCGATCACGGTTATATACGCGAGAAGTACATAATACATGTACAGTTTCGATAACGAACAATGACCAAATATTTTTTTCGCGTAACATTTATTCGAATCGGCAGAGAATCGCGTACTCGATTCGCACGAAAAAAAAAGAGAAAAATGAAGCTATTCTTAGTCGTCTCTCCGTCGTGAACCTATTAATATTGAGGACAGAGCGCAGAGTCGCCTTGTCAAACGCAGAAAATATTAATAACAAATGTGAAGTAAGCAGACGCGGGGGAGAGAGAGAGAGAGAGAGAGAGAGAGAGAGAGAGACCGGTTGCGCTGCCCTCGACACAGATATAGTCGAACCAACGTATAAGAGATATAACGCACAAAGGGCCTGATAGAGTTCCAATCGAGTCATGGAGCTGTATTATGAGCTGATTGGCGACGTGTATACTAGGAAAATCCCCGCCCATGTTGATAAATGAGTCAAGGCCAAGAGACGTAGTCGTATGTATGTATGTATGTATGTACGGCGACGTGTATAATGTAGTCTCAATTATTTGCGCTATACCTACCTTGTTACGTTAATGACTCCGATACAATCTTATTGGGCCTTAATTATCAAATGTATATAATTTATCGACGGTTTAGATTATCGCTGTGGAATATTTTTTTTTTTCATAAATTAGAAGTTAATTGGGGAAGCTGTGAATGTACAATTAGATACGCGAAATGTATAGGTATCTCGGTTTAGAGATATATTTTGATTTATGGAGGACTGAAAATGACAAGCCCTCCTATGAGTTTATCAACGTCTATTCAAAGCTTCAAGCGAATACATCAAAAAGCAGCTTCAATATTTTTCGTGTATTAAAATGATTTAGCATTAACAATCTTTTAGATACTCCGAACCGATTTCTTTAAAAATTTTCAAATTTATTTAGAAAAAGAAAGTTAATTATTCACACAATTTATTTAGCCAAAAATTTGACAAAATGATCGTACATGACAGCTGAAAGCAAATAAAGTTTATATATACATATAAAAAAAAATAGCTTCTCGCTCCGCGTGGTCGAATCGCCATAGCGGATCGAATCCTTTTCTCGGAATTTCAGCAAAAGCATAATACCCGGGTGTGCAGACTTTATATTAGTCGTTATATGCCCCTCGCGTAACGAGATAAGATCGCGTAGTCAGTCTATTCTTGTGCGCTCGTCAAAGTCAACCGCACGCGAGGACGCGTCCGCAACGGCACGAAGCATCAGCGGCAAGAAGCAACTATACGTATATACTCGCACCAAGGAGCGCGAACCGACGCCGCGGCGCGCTTATTTTATTACACCGCCGAGATAAGGCGTTTTATCTCCTTGGCTTCAAGCGCATTGGTTTTAGTAGATTTTTCCTCTTTTTGGCCCCGCCTCGCTGATATACGGTAGCTATGGACTTATATATATATAACAAAAAGGAACAGGTTGCCGACTGTTTCGCATGTTTGCGCTGCTGTTTGCGATGATGATATTTTACCAGCGTTGTATGTTTTATTGCGCTATACAGTGGCGAATCAATTTGAAACTTTGCATAGGCTCTATTTTGATAAACACAGCGGTGATAAATGGAAATATAACTATAGCGTATACCTCTTACTACTTATACTTTTTATATCGATTGATTTACTCAGTATACACGGAACCTTTTTAAAACTCGCGGTAAAAATACTATTACACTAAATTTAGACTTAGTCTTACTTTTACATTATCATGTACGGTGATTAAAATGGAATAAAAAACGATGATCCATGTATCAATCGATGCGCGCACAAATCCTGTTAACCTCCACCCCGCAGGAAAAGCTCGCCTGCAATATATATATATACCCCCAATCAGCTCGTTATTACAACGAGAGCAGAACAGCATCGGCCATCGGAAGCGTGGTCGAAATTCTAAAAATTCCCATCAGCATCTTTCCGCGCCTGTGTTTCGCACGCTCTCAAAGCCCGTGTATATAGCGACGAGTGGCGGCGCATCTCGCTCCCTCTTGAATTTCAAGCTCTTTCCCCCATCTCCTCGTCCCTCAGGGTCGCGCTCAGTAGCAGGCGGAGAAGAAGAAGAAGAAGGAGAAGTAGAAGGAGAAGAAGAAGAAGAAGAATCGAAGGAGCTGCGAAGGGCGCGTTCGCGCGAGCCGGGGATTCGATAACCAGCTGCAGAAAGAAGAAGGGCCCCCATTAAGAGCTGGTGGTGGTGGCAAAGTGCATCGTCGTACAGTCGCACGCGCTATACTCTTTCTCTCTCTCTCTCTCTCTCTTCGAGTCAAGAGCCCAAGTCCGAGGGACATCGAGGGAGGAGAAGAAGAAGAAGAAGCAGAGGGAGAGGAGAGCTAAGGCTACGAGGCTCTCCTGATCGCTTTGCTTTATTTTTGCGTCTGCTGGCTGCAGTCGACTGACGAGCGTAGCGCAGCGGTGTGCATGCGTGTGTGTGTGTGTGTGTGTGTGGAGGCCCACGAGTGCGTTGCCCCGCGTGCAGCAACAGCAGCGGCAGCAGTGGCACCAGTGCACACGCATCAACAACAAAGAGATAGCGGCCGGTGTGTGTATATATATGCACGAGAGCCGCTGCTGCTGCCGCTGCTGCAGTATACCATTGGTGTGTGCAGTGCCCCGGCCACTCTCGTCCTCCTCCTCCTCCTCCTCCTCCTCATGGCGAGCTCGCACTGGCCTCTACTACTACTACTATACTCTCTCTCTCTCTCTCTCTTTCTTTTCGCTCTCTATACTTAGTTTCATTGTCGTTGAGGGAGAGAGAGAGAAACAGAGAGAGAGAGAGAGAGAAGCCCAGCAAAGGGACGACGAACCTTGGGATATATACTCACCGACCAACCGCGAGAGCCGTTGGCTCTTCTTGTGCCTCGTGCTATAAGAGATGTGTCTGTGTACGTGTCCCATGGCCTCTCTCTCTCTCTCTCTCTTGGGTCGCTGCACGTGTACACACACACTACCTCTCTCTCTCTCTCTCTCTCCGTCCGCGCACGATCTAAATTAGAGCTTCTTTTTCTTTAAATCGAGTTGGTTTTTGGGGAGTGCTGCATCAGCGAGTGTGTCTTGGCATGCCGGGAGGGACAAAGAGTTTACGAGGCTCGCGACTATACGACCGGGCGCCCCGAATTACGTTCAACCTGCGTATCTCTGCAGTGCAGTGCGGCGTGGCAGCTTTGTTTTGCGAGAGGGGGAACGAGTAACGCGCTTCGGACATACTGAGGATAGCTTTCGCGCAACTGAAATAAACCGCTCTCGCGATCGGCATTCGTTCAGTAGAAACACGCCAAACAAATAGACGATGTGGAAGTAGATCGAGTGATGGACAAGGATTGAGACTAAAACGAGTGTATCCTCAACGGGGAGTATATATCGCGCGACTTAACCGGACGAATACATTATACCTTCATATGGCGAAGGAGGTCAATGGTCTATGCGCATTGTATAGTTCCATATGGGCGTCGTAACCTTTATCTCGGCTGTGTTTCATTCTATTAGATCAATCATGCATTTTTTGAAACTTTATTTGCTCTCGGCACACGGGTACCTACCCCCTTTTACAAAAATATTTTATATGCCAACACGAAATTCAAACACACCGGTCAGAGAGAATCAATTAAAAAGTATATGCTCGCCACACACACACACACAAAGAGAGAGAGAGAGAGAAAGAAAGAGCGAGACAGGATAACAACGAGAACCTCGTCCAAAATTCCTGTCTGCACATAAAGTATAAACGCGTCCACGGGGATTGAACAACATGCGAGAGACGCGCTTGCATCGGGAGTCTCTTTCCCTGCTGATGCAGACGAGGCATCGCACGCGAGTAACATCTGCCACCGAGTGGCCGTTACATTATAGGCCCTCTTCTCTCTCTTCTCTCTCTCTCTCTCTCTCTCTCTTCTCTCTCTCTCTCTCTCTCTCTCTCTCACTCGCGGGTTTGCGCCTATATACACTCGCGAGAGTCATGGGGCAATAAAAGTAATTCGGTGATGACCGGAGGGCCGGGATCCCATCGGTTGTGCGACTGCAGCACAACCGCGCACGCACTATACCTAAGACGAAAACTTTGGCCGAAAGGGTGGAGTGAGCGAGTGAGAGAGAGAGAGAGAGATAGAGACGAAGGACGCCAAGGGGGACGAAAGAGCGCGCGAGGCTCCCTGATATACGAGATATTTTTATTGGGTGTCTGCAGTGTCTGGATTCGTCGCAGGCCGTTAACCCTGCTATATGCGAGCCCTGAAGTGCAACGTTTCTCGGCTACTACTACTTAGCAAGCGGATTTTCGTGTCGCACGGAGATGCAGCATGTTACGTTGTTGTATCTGGGCAAATCGCTGCAATTCCATGCTTTATTTGCTTGACTATACACTTTTTGCGTCTTGTTCCGTTTCATGAAAACCTATTCGTGTATATAGAGTTTGGCATGCTAAGTATAGGATATGGAGTATATCCTTATGGTGAGATGTATTTTGGAACTGTAGTTTATGAATATAATTGATGTTTTTAAGCCTCGATGTAGTAGTAGTCAGGATTTGATTGTGATGAATCGACTATAGAGTCAAGTCGTCATTCAAATTATTTCATTAAGATAGCCTCTGGTTTTCCGTCAATCCTCGATGACGATGATCTATTATGATTCGGGTTCATCGGTACGATTCATCAATCTCAATCTGTGTATTTTCTCGGGGTAAGTAGCGCGCATTCAACAATTAGATTGTTTCGGATCAAGCCCTGCAGTCGAGCATCAGCGCTCAATTTCTTTCGTCTATAAATGGCCCGTTCATCCCGGTTTAAATCCGTGCGCTCGCCGGCAACTATTTCGCAAGACCTAAAAGCCCGAACGCGCGTGCGTTACGCAAAACATTCGAGACTCACACTCGGCTACATGCAAGCGAATTCTCAAGCTTCTGGAGCTATAGAGAGAAGGAGAGAAAGAGAGGAAAAGAAAAAGAATAGAGGTGCAAGTAGGCCGAAAAGCGCTCGTAGAGAGAAAGTGTCGAGACAAATCCGCAGAATATAGGCGTCTCAGCAGCAGCAGCAGCAGCTTTCATGCCACGCCACAAAGACCAGTCGAACGCTGAGCAGCATATCTAAATCCGTGTCGTCGCATCGTGGATTTCTCGCCCGAGCGAATATCTCCGCAGGCGCGAGTCCAACGTTAGACCCTGTATATAGTATATATAAAGAATTCCACAGCTGGCCCATAAAAGACGATAGCGACGTTTTCTCTCTCTCACTCGCTGTCTCTTTGCAGAGATTTCTTCCTTTTTTGGCTCTTACGTGTCTGTGGCACGACGAGCAAAAGGTCACACCTTTCGGAATCTCCATTGGCCTAATTTACGTTTTCTCTCAAAGTATAGACGAAGAATTCGTCTCGGGGGCTACACACTATATCCACGCATCGCGGCGCACCGGATTCCTGAAAATCTGCCAAAGGTAAAGAGACATGGTTGAGGGAGAGTCGTCGTCGAGAGCAAGTGAGAGTTGTTTCTTCTCTTTTTCTCATTTCTCTCTCCCTCTCTGAGTCTTTTCAGTACTCTCTCGTGGCCGCGCTCACGACTCACTCGCCGTGGCGATGCACCGAGAGACCCGCACCGTCGAGAGAGCGAACGATCGTTTGCCGGTCGCTTAAGCTTTATCGCGCGGCAATTTCGCGGACTATTAAAGCTGACGCGGCAAATTTACTCTCTCTCTCTTTCTCTTAGGCGAACGCGCGCGCGCAGCTCGTCGAGTTTCAATTATGCCCGGCACGCGCAAATTGAATTGACGATGCTTGGCCGCGAGTTTATTCGATAAGATTGCGCGCGCGTGCCTCCTACATATATATATATATATATATATGATTTGATCGATTTTCACGAGTACCAGTGATTTGTGCAGCTCTCGCTCAATAAGAATCTTTCATTTATATCCCCTTGTTGCGCTCGCGGTACGAAATTGATTGAGTTTTGGTTGTTAGTTCCGATGAATGTATAGTTAACTCCACCTTGCGGAGGCTAACATATTACATTGAATTTTTCTTGGAAATATGTGTGTTTATGTATTCCTGAATTATAAACTTCGAATACTTGATATACGCTGAAACGAAAAATGTTAAGATTTCATTACAAGTGTGAGTATAGTTATATATAAAGATCCTTCAAACACAGTAGTTCACTTTTAGTCGCGGCAACGTGAAAATGCTTTACCTCGTGAAAAGAAAAGAAAAACAACAACTGGCCACTTTGATATTTTTCATCGCGTATACAACGTATATATATACAAGGGGGTCGAGAAATGCACGCGTGCGAAGAGTTTATATATCTTCATCTTTCTCTCGGGCGCTAATGAGTCATCTACAGCGCACCGCGCGCGCAATCTCGACGAAACATCTCTCTCTCTCTCTCTCCTTCTCAGTTTGTTCGTGCCAAGTGCACACAAGTCGACGATCGTTGTCAGCTTGTCACGTCACGACGTTTGCCTGTCAGCGCGACAACGAGCCTTCCGACGAGTATACCACCATCACCACTGATCTCTCTCTCTCTCTCTCTTTCTCTCTCTCTCTCACTTTCTCTCTCTCTCTCTCTCTCTCTCTCTCTCTCTCTGGAAATGCCTCTTCGCGTTTTATGGATTATGGGCAAAAAGGCGGGAAAAAAGGAGGAGGTTGCTGCTGATGCTTAGCATCTGGACTGACGCGTTTCATTTCTTTTCTCCTTGTTTGGATTGATGTGATTATTTTGGATTTGACTGTCTTTTTGTTTTCGAGATTTCTTTTAGAAGATGGGTGGAATTGCGGTTAGAGGAGGTGGAAGTGTTTTGAGAAAGTGCGATGCTGCGAGATCACAATATTTTGAGTGATTTATTAACGGAGTGTCGTAACAAAAATATTTCAACGATTTAGCGATATGGAATGAAAGAAAAATAACATAATGAAATAGCTGCAGCAAGTAAATTGGAGTTGGTTAGTCCTAATCCTATTCTAGGGATTTCAGAATGAGTTATATTTTTCAAAATTCATTTCTCTAATCTACAATCTAATGCAACGTGCAAGAGGTGACAAAGTAACTCGATAGAAAATTATTACCGAATACATAAATTAAGACTACATAGAATTAGCAGTTTAACCAATTTGGCCAAAAGTGCAATCGGATTGTCTCGGTTTAAGACAAAGTGCGTCCGAGGTGGAATTCCAAACCTACAAAGAACAATGGATCTCGCGGATATTTCTATCAAGTGAATAGAGGCGCTGCACGTCAACGACTCACGCATACCACACAGTCCGCACGCGGAGCGCGCGCAACAATGTGACCCTCAGCTCGCCACATTTGGCCGAGCCAAAACTTTATTCTCTCCATTTCCATCTTATACATGTACGTAACGCAACTGAACGTGAACCATTGTGCGCATATATGCATTATAGAGAAAAGTGCAAGCGGTTGCATCTCGGAAAGTAGAGGCGCTGCCTCGGTATACAGCTCGTTTAACCTCTACTCTCTCTTGCACGCGTGTTGAGAGTGCATCGAGGTCTGCAGTCGGGGTTCGCGAGCTCGGGGCACAGTGTCGGCAGCGATCGTTGTACGGTCGCGTGGGTGAGTCTGGGCCCCGCGCGCTCTCGACTCACAAGTGCAGTGCTGCAGTGTACACGCGGTGGTGGTGGTGGTGGGGCAGTGCAGGCTGCAGCGGGCAGCAAAGAAGGACAGGAGAGAGGGGCGCGGAGGAGGAGACCGCGAGAGAGAGAGAGAGAGAGAGAAGAGTTGACCACCGGACGCGAACGCATGGCCACTGTACATGTATACTTGTGCTATAGGGATGCGCTGACCTTGGAGGGATTTTTGCGTCTACCGGCGTGCGTTAACCCCGTGGAGTGTGTATAGTAGTGTGGAAGAGCGACCGAGGGGCTTCTTCTTCTCTCTGTCGTTTCTCGCTCGCTCTCTCGCTCTCCGCTCTCTCTCTATCTCTCTGCACTTCGTTCCTCCTCCTCCTCCTTGCTGCTGCTGCTGCTTCTGCTTCCAGCCTTCTTCTTTCGCATAAGGGGGGAATCGTGCGAGATTCTCTCTTTTTCCTCTCTCTCTCTCTCTCCCTTTCCTTTTTTTACCCCCTTCTCCCTTTTCGCGAGCCCTTCGCATGCGGCATTTCTCTCTCTCTCTCTCTCTTTCTCTCCGCTGCAGTGCCTTTGCCAGTTCAGGTGCTCCAGCGCGAGATGCGTGTGTATATACATGTATATACTACTCTTGCTCTCTTTTTTTTCACCTCCTCGACCTTTTTCATTTCTTCGCTCGCTCTCCTTCGGTTCCTTTCCTCGCCTTTCTTTTGCGCGGACCTAATCGTCTTTTTCTACCTTTTTAGACTATCCCGTCGCCCTTTCCCTTTCCATCGCATGCGCGCATTCGCTTGCCTG